>JXTC01001118.1:0-18949 GCA_002914845.1 Trema orientale | reverse complement strand
AATTTTGCAAGCCATATCTGGCATACAGCTCAATTACTCTACTAAAAAGTGATCGTGACTCAAAATTTTAGTCACCAAAAATTATCGTGATCACAATCACTTAGGTTTGGAACCTGTATTTTTTGAGAGAAAGAAATAAAATTCTAAATGATTTCATTTTCTTTTATTTAGATCTAAACAAAAAACAAAAAAAAATTTAAAAAAAAAAAAGTGAGTTCAATTTAATATCATGTTTAGTATATAAAATTTTGACACAATAATTAATAAAACTAAAAATTCCAAAATAAAATTCTACTTATAGGAGAAAAAATATATTTTTTTCTTACTTTTTCCTTATAATTTTTTTCCTCCAAAATCCATATTCCAAACGGAATCGTACCGTACAATGGCTTAAAATTTGAGCCTCAACAAATTTTTCATTAGCTCTTTTATTCGCAACTAAGTTTTGTCTCAAAAGATTCCTGGAACTATACTATCATTGGTCACAAGCCCTTTAGTAAATGAAAGGCTGCCAATATTAATAATAATTATAGTAAATAATAATCTTAAGGGTTTCAAAATTTTTGTAGAGCAGTATGTTTGTTTCTTTGTTTTATTTTTCTTGAGAATGCCTCTTTGAAGTAGGCTATAGAGTTTCGTTTGTTTGCTTTCTTGTTAACTTATAAGTCTATAGTTGCTTTTTGTAATATAAATTTGGCCGCGTCTACAGTAGGGACGTCCCTGCGTAGGGCTCTGTCTATACACCGTTTGATGGGAATCTGTATATAAATAGATTCTCCACAGATTCCCGTTATTTCCCACAGATTTCCATCAAACGGTATATAAAAAGTGACCCTACGTAGGGGCGCCCCTACTATAGCCCTCCCCTATAAATTTATATATATAAAGTAAAAATTATATATATATAAATTTTTACATATATATATAAATGGGCTCCTCAAAAGAATATATTACACAAAGTAAAAGCTTTAAGTTATAATATAAGCATAAAGATTATAATTTTATACTCCTCAAACAAAGAGATGAAAAATAGATCACGAATATTATAATAAGAACAAAATATATGAGTTATCATGATTCTCTAAGAGAAACACATAACAAGAACCAATAGACCATAGTGTTCAACACCTATTCCTGGTTGCGTTCATGGCGGGCTAAACTCTATAAAGCTAACACCAATTGAGATTCATGCCCGTAGAAAAAGAAAAAATACGTACTAACAGATCTAAATCAGAGAAAAGATCTCCAATTTAAGACCAAGTGAACGAACTTAAAATCTACCCAAAAAGTAGTATTATATCCAGCTTTAGATCTAAGAAATTGAAAAAGAATCAAAAAAATAAAAGGAAAAAATATAGTGGAGGAGAAAGAGGAGGAGGAAGAAAGTGAGGAGGGGAGGCTAGAAAAAGAGAAGAGGAGGCTCCCTCTCTCCGGCCTTCGAGTAGCAGTGCTGTCTTTAGTTGGGAGGAAACACCGGTACAACTAGAAAGAGGGAGACAACTAGTTAAAGGAGGAGACTCTGCTACGATTTGGGGGAGCAAATAAGAGCGTTTTGGGGAAGCTTTTTTCCTAGGCTGTCCAATATTCAAATCCAATATTCAAAGCTTCGTTATATTTGACAATGGTAATCTCATATGCATATTTTTGTAATATAATATTGTCAGTCTTTTCTGGTATTTGATACGCTTCAAATTAATCAAATATCATCTAAACTTCCTTTCGAAAAATAAAAAATAAAAAATTATCATCTAAACTACTTTACTCACAAAAACGTGGATATAAAAAGCACCCGCGACGAACCTGGTTATCACCGTTGAAGCTTGAAACGACCTTTGATCGTTGATTTGCGGGTCTTGATCAGTGTCACTGTCATTTGACATCCTTGAAAAAACGAGCATTGACCGAAATGCCTGAAACCCCATTAAACCTATCTTTTGTTCAGCTGAAACTCATATTTCACCTGAAATAAATTAAGGAAACCCCATAACAAGATTCGTCAATATGGCGATTCCCGATGATCAGCATCACCATGAAAACCAATCATTTTCATCATCAGTTGTGGTGGTAATGGTTCCATTCCCAGCTCAAAGCCACCTCAACCAGCTCCTTCAGTTCGCCCATGTCGTTTCCTCATACGACATCCCTGTCCACTACGTGGGCTCTTCTCTCCACAACTCCCAGGTCAAGTCTCGATCCTCGAACCCTTTGCACCATTTGACCAAAATCCACTTCCATGACTTCCAAATTCCATTTTTGCCCTATCCTCCGCCCAACTTCTGCTCCAAAACCAGGTTTCCCGNAGCAGTGCTGTCTTTAGTTGGGAGGAAACACCGGTACAACTAGAAAGAGGGAGACAACTAGTTAAAGGAGGAGACTCTGCTACGATTTGGGGGAGCAAATAAGAGCGTTTTGGGGAAGCTTTTTTCCTAGGCTGTCCAATATTCAAATCCAATATTCAAAGCTTCGTTATATTTGACAATGGTAATCTCATATGCATATTTTTGTAATATAATATTGTCAGTCTTTTCTGGTATTTGATACGCTTCAAATTAATCAAATATCATCTAAACTTCCTTTCGAAAAATAAAAAATAAAAAATTATCATCTAAACTACTTTACTCACAAAAACGTGGATATAAAAAGCACCCGCGACGAACCTGGTTATCACCGTTGAAGCTTGAAACGACCTTTGATCGTTGATTTGCGGGTCTTGATCAGTGTCACTGTCATTTGACATCCTTGAAAAAACGAGCATTGACCGAAATGCCTGAAACCCCATTAAACCTATCTTTTGTTCAGCTGAAACTCATATTTCACCTGAAATAAATTAAGGAAACCCCATAACAAGATTCGTCAATATGGCGATTCCCGATGATCAGCATCACCATGAAAACCAATCATTTTCATCATCAGTTGTGGTGGTAATGGTTCCATTCCCAGCTCAAAGCCACCTCAACCAGCTCCTTCAGTTCGCCCATGTCGTTTCCTCATACGACATCCCTGTCCACTACGTGGGCTCTTCTCTCCACAACTCCCAGGTCAAGTCTCGATCCTCGAACCCTTTGCACCATTTGACCAAAATCCACTTCCATGACTTCCAAATTCCATTTTTGCCCTATCCTCCGCCCAACTTCTGCTCCAAAACCAGGTTTCCCGAGAACATGATCCCCTGTTTCGAAGCCTCCAAGCACCTCCGCCAACCAGTGGCCTCCCTCCTACGATCACTCTCGCCGACCACCGAACGACTTGTCGTTGTGTATGATCTTCTAATGGCTTCGGTTGTTCAGGATGTCGTTTCTCTACGAAACGCAGAATCTTACACTTTCACTTGCGCCTCTGCTTTTGCTGCCTTCGCCTTCAGATGTGAAGCTTTGGGACGAAAAGACCGAGTCCCAGTAAAAGTTCTTCCCTCAGCAGACTCATGTTTACCTTCTGCCGTTCAAGACTTCGTAAGTTCACAGGAGAAGATGTCGTTTTCTAAAGCTGGAAAGCTTTACAACAGTTGCAGAGCTATTGAAGGCTCTTTCATTGATGTTCTAGCTGCTAACGACAAGATCTCAGGGAAAAAGAAGACGTGGGCAGTGGGGCCCTTGCACCAAACGACAGTCTCCAAGGAGTTAAGTGGTCGAGACAAGCGGTTACTGGAGTGGCTAGACAAGCAAGTGCCAAACAGTATATTGTATATCTCTTTTGGAACCACAACTAGTTTTTCTGATGAAGAGAATAGAGAGCTTGCTCTTGGTTTGGAGCTGAGTGGGGTTAAGTTTATCTGGGTATTGAGAGATGCGGATAAAGCTGATATTTTCAGTAATGAAGGGAGAAGACCACCCCAACTTCCAGATGGGTTTGAGGAAAGAGTGAAGGGAATGGGAATGGTGGTGAGAGAATGGGTGGCCCAAGTGGAGATTTTGGGGCACCCATCTACAGGTGGGTTTATGTGCCATTGTGGGTGGAACTCTTGTGTAGAGAGCTTAAGCGTGGGTGTGCCCATAGTTGCCTGGCCAATGCATTCGGATCAACCTATGAATGCTTTGTTAGTTACAGACTTGCTCAAAGTGGGTGTAGTTATAATGGAATGGAGGCAAATAAACAAGTTGGTGAGTAAATATATGATAAGCAAAGCTGTGAGGAGGTTAATGGCGTCAAAGGAAGGAGGTGAGATTATGAAGAGGGCTGACGCAATGGGTGAAGCAGTAAAACGATCTGTCGCCGAGGGTGGAGACTGCAGTTTGGAGCGGGATTCTTTTGTTGCCCACATAACTAGAAAGCGCTCTTCACTCGAGAATCGCCAGACTCCGAGACTTTAGCTTAAGCTTCGTATTCACTAGGTATTTTCCAAGTGGTAGTAGATCTTTCCGTTCAGAGCTGGTTGGCCTTATTTATGTTTTCATTCTTTTCCTTTTCATTTTTGACGAAAGGAAACCATAATCGAAAACGTATTGTGCTTACATTAGCTGGAAAACCATAATTTGTATCGTCGAGTTACTTGCTGCTCCTCAACAAGTTAGATCTGTCTTGTATTAACTGTGGAGTTGATTTGTTTTTTAAGATCAAAAGCTGGATTGCTCACAGTAAAGGGAATCTTTGATATTCAATTGCTGAGTTAATTGCTTCAAGGAAAAAAAAAAAAAAAAAAGAAAGAAAGAAAAGCCGAGTTTCAACTTTAGGCAAAACATGTCAGCCTTCAAATGCACAATTCTATAAAATTGCAGACTGTTCTACTACTACAGAGATTTAGCGTCAAAAGACCTTTTTTTTCCCGCTTGGAAGCTTCAAAAATATTTTAGCAGCAGATCCAAGCCCCAGGAACCCACCCGACTCGCTACAGCTCCTCAACTTCAAGTTGTAAGACAAGTGAGATATTCACTAAACCAAGCTCTAAACTTCTTTGCCACTAAAAATATCTCGCCAAAATGTTGATCACCAGATTCTCTTTTGCCGATGAATTTACAAGAAAAAAAGATTATTCATACAAGATGGTTACAAGTATGGTGACTTCAGAGTGACAATAGTTTGTTTTGGATTTGCTTGACCAAATGGGTATGCGAAACTGCAATGGACAATCATTTTATGTTCATATGCTCCGTGCAATCTTTTCATATAAATCACGAGGCCAATTCCTGCTCGAATTATTCGCAATAAAAGTTGCAATCTGCAAAAGCCAGAAAACAGCGCCGTGAATACAAGACAAGTCAGTAAAATTGAGGTACTAAAATTTCTTCCTTATATTAGCGTAACAAGAACACTACTTTTCCGGGAGAAGAATAATGACCCAGAAGTTCATAGCTATTATTTATAATAGAAATAAATACTCGAGTTATATAATTATGAGAAAATGGTGGCAAGCAGAGAAATGCCAAGTCAAACAATAAAACAGGAAGAATTTTGTTGAGTTGAAGAACAAACCTTCGCCCTCAAGGCACGGAGTGATCCATCCGAGTCTGTCACATTATCCAGACAAGTAAGTGCAACTCTGAGAAGGTCAGGAATACAAGCTTGGACATGAGGAGATAAATTCTGAAAGACATCAGTGGCAATATCTGGAGTTCGTGGATCTAGGGGAAGGAATGGAAGTCTTGCAACCTCCCTTAGAGCATCAATATAATGACCCACTTTCACCAACTTGTGAACTGAGAGTATTGCCTCGAGTTGTCTTAACACGGTCTGCTGTTCCGTAACATTTTGTCTCTCTTGAGGACTGCAGAAGCAGATTCAGAAGATCTTTAGCAGGAGAGAATCAATAGAATTACAATGCAAATATTGACAAACTATTAGAAACCATATTTAGCAGCTAACAAATTGATTCCCTATTTATGATTTTGACATACCAATAATCTGAAAATTACCAACTTCAAGGAACGTTCAAAACCTGAATTTCATAATTTATGTATTCCCAAAAAAAAAAAGGGAACTAATTCTCAAAAATTAAAAATAAATAAATAAATAGAAAGAAAAGGAATTAGCCAATTCTCTTGCTGTTTATTTGTTTCATTTTCTTAAACATAAGTATTGGTAGAATTCTAGTACGAGTGGTAATTAATCAATAAATATCAGACAAGACTGGTATTCTTCATGCACGTCAATTTACAACACATCCGATCTTAATGGTTTCAGTTAAGTCAGTATGAAGTAAACTGACGTTTAGTATTTAACCTAAACCCTATATATTGTTCTATAGTAACTACATTTCAAGCAAAGGAAACCAAGATTTAGAGTGTGGAATAACCTGACTTCAGGATGATATTTGTAGGTCTCCATGATCTCATTTCCAGAGTGAATGAGGCCAGCAGTCCGGCTTTCACCATCCAATCTACCACGTGAGAGGGCACATATTGATTCAGAGAGACACTTATTAATTGTATCCAGTGCCATTGAGAATGCCCCAATTCTTTTTTGAATTTCAATAGACTGAAACAAAAGGAGAGGATTTAGGCCACCAGGGGGAGCAAGCAAAAACAAAAGTAAACCATTAATTTCGAAAAAAACCAATGAATAAGGTAAATGACGAAGATAAAGCTACATAATTTAAAAGTTATATTAAGAAAGCAGAAAAATGAGTAGGACCATAAGTATGAAAATTGCAAATGCTGGCAAAGAAAGAGAACAGCTGAGAAGTACAAATTGAAATCTTGGACCAAGTATAAATAGTACAACAGTAATATTACACCAAATGTCAATTCGTATAATTGTAGATACATAATAAACTATTACCTATCACCAACCATCCACCAGACTGATTCAATGGCTTCGAGGACCCTTGTTAAAGGATATACTAGAAAACTATGGGTATACACTGAGTCCAACCTTTCCTATACATTAACCGAGTTTTTAGGTTATATTTCAGAATTTTTCGGCCAATTGGTGAGTCTTCTTGAGTTCTACTATAATAATAAACTCCCCACCCCAAAAAATAGAAATAACTAAAAATTTAAAAAATTAAAATAATTTAAGAAAAAATTGTCATTGAAAATGAAAGGATCAAAGTCCAGAAGCGTTAAGACAGCACATTTTGCAAAGTACACGAACCAACATCTATAAAACAAGAGTAGAATTGAAACTATCAGAAAAGGTCATTTTTCTTTTCAAACCAGTGAACTCAATTTCTAACAGGGACAAAACTGGATATAAATTGAAAAACAGAAAGAAAAGTATAATTACTAAATTCCAATATTTCTGTAAATGCTTCACAACCGAAAACATGTGAAGGAAGCAACTTACCTTGTCATATAATCCAGCTTCCTGAAACTGGTGAGCAGCTTCAAGTAAGAACTGTTTTCTCGATTTTTCATCAGTCAAAAACCGACTCAATTGGCCTTCTTCTCCAGCACCTCTTGAACCAAGTAAAAGATAGATCCCGCCATCTCCCAACAGCAGCTCAGTTAGGAGTTGCTTCAGCATCAAGTTTTTCTGCCTTTGTTGATCTGGAGTACCTCTCCCAGACCATGACAACTGTCCACCACCAACTGCTGCAGCAGCTTGGGCATAATATTCTAGTGCCATTGCAAGATTACCATGACGTAGATACAATGCCCCATATTGCCTAATTAAGCTAGATGCCTCTGCATAAGCATCCATCACCCCCATTTTTTGTCCAGCCGCAACACCTTCAGAAAGGATCCCATGGTCTGCCAGCACAATTGATATGTGCGCAGCATCAATATTGTATCCTTCATCTCCTGCTTCCTTAGACAAGTATAGGACAGCTGGTATCAACTGGATACTTAAAAGCAAAACATATGGGTATACTAGGGGGTCCTTTCCATTTTTGGTATAATATGAGGGGTCAAATTTGTTTAGGTAAACCTGCAAATCATCCAGAGTGTATGGAACCAAGCTATCACTTATAACAACAGACTGGGGACCAACTGTGCAGTCTCGGACAGCAGCCAATTTGAACCACAAGAAGTCCTCGATTGTATTAAAAAGTGTTGGTAAATCTCTCAACAATCGGTCAATATGCTTGCGTGACCCCGATACGATAGCATAGAGTAGCAACTTTTTCTTATCATATGCAGCTCGACTCATGCGATCACCCATTCTTAACATTTTGTCACATTCCTCTGAGGCAGCAGCTGCAATTTCCGCAGGCACCATACCCCCGGTGTTGATCCATTCTGTAAGCTGTTTTTAAAATATATACATATTCAAAAAGGATAAAAAAAAATAAGGACATATATCATATATCAGAAAAGTTGCAATGAGAAATCATATATATATATATATGTATGCATATACCAGAGGTGCAAACTGGTGCGAAGAACGGGATGAAAGAGCAACATTTCTTGCTTCATCATAATACCCAGTTCTCAAGCAAAAGTATATCTGTCACCGACAAACAGGATTCAGTACGAAAAGAAATTAATAACTTCCAAAAACTCGAATAAATTATGAGCATATATATATATATATATACACTGGAAAAATGCATCAAAACAAACTCGAAAGAATATTGGACTGTATGATATGTCCTCAGCTTTGCATAAAAAATTATCACCATCCATACCATTTTCTTAGCAATCAAGGTATTATTATGATATACAAACGTGTTTGCTTGTACTGTACATACATAAATTTAAGAGACTCAGATAACTATTAGAAGAATAATAAAAACCAGTAAGAAAGAAATTTATGCCTAAACAGCCCGACTCACAAACAGGAAAAAAAAAAAAGGGGGGCAGAGTAAAGCACACAAAAAAGTCCTATTAAAAGCATCCCATTTGACATTTTCATATTCTTCAATCCAACATAGCCTCATAAGTAGTTAAACATAAGTGTTAGATTATTAACATTAATCAAACAGAACATTACAGAATAACTAAAATATGAAGAGTAATTATTGCAGACCTGCTGCCAAGTGGTATCGACTGGAGGCTGCCTACGAGTATCGCCTGCATCAAAATCTAGAACTCCATAATCCCTCAAACGAATCTGTACAATTAAGCATCAAAGATGTTATAAACAAAAATATATGTATTTGTATATCCAAATTCCAGAATAATAAGATGCCATCAAAAATTCAAGTATTCATAATTGAGAGAGAAATATGTTAACAAACCCGGAGAAATGCACGAATTCTTTGCATGTTCCCAACAACCCCACCAAGTGCAGCCTGCAATGAGATCAAAAGATGAGGAAAATTATGAACATCAAAAGAAACAGTACCCTAGATACAAAGTTACAAACATGATAGTTGAAGAAAAGTTTCGTACAAATATTTAAGTGAAAGAAGGAGAAGATATGGATCAATAAAATTTCACCCAAGCATTATTAGAAAAAATTCAAGCAAGAATATAAATTAAAAAAGCATCATTGAAAAAAAAAATCATTTATACAAAATATTAAAATCTAGGCAACAATAAACAAACATTATAGAACATTAAGCTATTACCTGGGCAGGATGACTTTGAATGGTATCCATTATATATTTTTCATGTCCTCGTTCAAGATGGTGCCTTGCACCAATAATTAAAGACATCTTTTTGGACCAGCTCTTTTGAGCAGCTGAATCTTCACCAGTCATTGCCTATATTTTATTTGCGTAAGTTATAAAAAGAAGAAAAGAAAAGAAAAGATTACTTTCCCTAACCAATAAAGCCAAAGAAAATCATTCACAACCATATACTAGAGGAACAACGGACAAAATCAGATATCCATAGAGTAGACAATAAGCACCTGACAATCCAGCATACCTGAATAAGGTGCCATATCTTCTGGAAGTTAACTGATTTTCCACCAGACGCATCAAGGCCTAAGCTTTCATAAGCAACCTTAAAAGCTGTAGCAGGCTGATAACAGAAACAAATAGTGGTTAGACATTAATCTCAGGTAGAACAGAACTCGAACACAATCTCAGAAGCACCACTTCATTTAGACAGGTTACGATTTCATACAAGCATAAACAGAAAAATAAATTGACTATCAATTAATAAAGGCACACATCTCAAGACACACAAATAAGGCCACTTGGACTCATCAAAATATAGTATTACAATTTACAGCACGCAATGTCAAACTGAAAGTTTAATGATTTAAACCAGCATCTCAGTCATTCGTCAAACAAATATTACGAACACACTCAAGAAGATGCCTTTCACCTAATGGTGTACGGATCATTTATAAAAGGATTAGACGGGAAACTGTTTCAACTTACTTTAAATGGTAAGCCACGTTCCCTTGCATTATTCAAATTGTTTACAACTTCAGCATAGACAGTTGCCTTTTTCTCAAGGATAGGCCTGTTAGCAAGAGGTACAAGCTCCATGTTCGATGCACCAGATGAAACTTGAGGACTAGAAGTCATTGACACTATCTGACCAGAGCGAGTAACCCCACTGCCACTAATTGTCATGTTAGTTCTGGGTAATGTGGAGATTCGACTCAAGCTTTGAAGACTATCACGTTTTTCCTTTTGCCAATCCTCCTGCCAAGCATTAAAAACAATCAGGGTTCAAAGCTTAGAAACCTTTAGAAGGGAAAAATAATCTAACTATACTCATCAAGCACACTCACAACAATAAAATGTAGTGGAATGTCACGCATATCAATTGTGTCATACTAACCTCCAACACTTTTAACATGTAATCATTAAAACTTCTCAGGTTATCCTTTTGAGCTTCTTGGACAGCTGAAACCATTGCCATCTCATGGACCTGATATATTGGTATGATTAAGAAATCATTATCTGTCACTAACAGAGCCAAAAGTAAAAGCATGTTTTTAGAAAAATAGCAAGATGCTCAAAGTCGAGTAAACTTTCAGGCTTGCAGCAATAATGAATGATTCTCCCTATTCTAATGAGAGTATGTCCACTTTGATCGCAATCAAATTGAATAAACGAAGATAGTCCTTTCCACTAATTTAATTGAGTTTCAACATAAAGTAAATAACAATCAAACCAGTTACTCCCTTCATTTCACCCTGCCCGCTAAACCATCCAGGGGCACAAAAACTCTATATAATCTTAACATTTATAGGCAAGAGAAAGAGAGACTACAACACTAATTCACATGCTGATAGCCGGCAGCCAACACCTGTACCCGCTGACCGGGTCCGTGTAACATAGCATTTTAAACATGTCTGATTTCTGTTAAAATATGAATGGGTTAAATAAAACCTGAGTTTTCGGAAATTCAAATATTAGTTGAAGAAGAAGGTTCTAGCATCTCCAAGAAATAACTCTTAGGTTCAAAGAAAAACAAAAAAAATTGTACATTCTGCTAAACTGTAGATTCCAAAAAGTGAAAACAAAAAAAAAAACAAAAAAGAAAAATTAATAATAATAATAATAAATAGTTACATCCTCACACCATATTTTGAAGCGTGAAAAAAAAAAATGTGAACATAACTTTATGATGACCAAAGTACTAATCCTAACACTGAAGATCTGAAAAACACATGAAAGTGGAACTATAATTAATCAGATTGTAGCAAAACAATATGAAGAGTAAAGTACCTGCTGCAGATACTCCTCAACCGTTGTTGCCTCAGCAGGGAAAACATCCTCAAATGTTGTCTTCACGAAACATACAGCACAAAGAAAATAAATGTAAGAACTTGAGCCAAAACAATCGTTACTTAAAAGCTTGCAGCATAGATGTTCTCTAAAAGCAACGAGATCACCCAAAGAAAAAAGTAAGGAGACCTTGAATGTAAAAATATTTTACTACTCCAGAAAAGAAATAATAAGAAATTTAAAAGACAAATGAAAAAAGAAATTAGTCAGAATTGGGTATAAGCCTTTGTGGAAGGGAGTTGAACTGAGGAACAAAATTAGTGAAGCATAAACATAAAACAAAGGAAAAAAAATTAATTAGCTCTACGAGTAAGAGTAACCATGTACAATGAACATTTGGCAAAAATAGAATCCAATTGAGATAATAAAGGGAAAAAAGTGTGATGACTTTTGCAACTAAAGTCTCTCACAAACTTTTAGATATAATTAACAAATTTGAACCCATGAAGCCAGATTATAGGAGAGGCAACAAAATGCCAAAGAATTTTTACCTTCAATTCAAAAGACTTCAGATCCCGTGCAAGCTGCTCTGCATTTATTCCCTCACGTGCAAGAAGCCTGAAAAAACCGGAAAGATATATGAGGGATATTCAATCACTATTTTGGAAAACTGACCACATAGAACATGGACTATTTAAACAGATAACTCAATTCCATCTTTTCTGTTAAAGAAACAGAAAGTTTAAGAAAATCTGCGACTTCTTAGTAATCATACCTTGTGGCAGCAATTGACTGAGATGGAGTCTCATTTCTTAAAGTTTTTGCCTTGAGCTTCTTAGATAATGTTTCTAACTGATCCAAATTTCTCTGTAACACAAGCAAAAAATATATTCCAGACTCGTAAGCTCTTTTTGTCACATTCAAAAGCTATTTAAATGAAATAAAATTCTTGCATCAAGAAGCAAGCGTCAAGATTCGTTTGGTTGAATTCAACGAATAGTGCAAGACAAGTGGAACAAGTGAGTGAGATCTATACACATAGATACACACAAACACCCAGTTACCCACAAACACATATACATATATACATACATACGGAGAGAAATTCAAATAGCTGTTTACGTATACAGAGGTTCCTGTATCCTTCCAAGTAGTAGCGAAACGCATAATGCTAACAAACTAAGCCAAAAGTGAGAAGAAGAGCTTCCTAAAATCACTGAGAGATTTAGAAATCTCAAACTTAGTCTCCTTTGTTGTCTTCATTCTCTGAACAAGCAAACAAGAGAAGAACCCCAATTGTAGTACTCCAACGTCTCCTCATATCTAAATTATCGGTCTTCTTCTACTTCTTCCAACATTTCTCAGTATCCAAACAACCCCATGGGAGTGAATTACAGAGCAGAACCAAAAACTTACACCAAAATGTACTTTTGAATATCCAATGACAAATATTTCGACACTCAGATTCGAACTTCCAATTGTCTTTCAATTTCTCCATCATTAAGTATAATCAAGGCTACTAAACCAATAGAAAGTCGCCGTTATAAGTTCCACACAATCCACAACGGTGAAAATCAAACGAGTATAATACGAAACTAGTATATTCTCGGACCGCATTTTCTCGGGAACCAAACGGAAAGTAGAAAGGAGTAGGGGAGGGAGTGAAACCTGAAGCGGAGGGAACTGAGCAGAAGGAGCAGCTTGCTCGAGAAGCTTGGTAGAGGAGTGGAGGAGATCGGTCCAGCTACTCATGTCTTGCTCGTTCGCCATTTTCTCTGGTCTGGAGCTCTGTGAAAAGAGGGAACTTTTAGAGAGAGAGAGAGAGGGAAGAGGGTTTTAAGGGAGCTTCTAAAGCCCTAAATTTTCAAACCGCTTTTTGGAATCTGATCTCAGGAGCGAAGTTCTCTTTTTTTCTGATTTTGTAATAAACGACTTTTTTTCTGATTTTGTAATAAACGACTTGTCGTTTCATTGGTTGAAGTTAGCTGAGCGAGAAACGACGTGGTGTTTATCATGTCAAAATAGAAACGACATCTCATTTTATAGAGAGATGGCTTGCTGTCGTTTACTTTATCTCAAAAGTAAAAACTAAAAACACTTCATTTCGTCATCATATTAGGTTTTGTTTATAAACGACATCTAGCTATTTCCTTTCAATCAAAAAACCATCACAAATTTGGTTCTCGAATTATATGATCTCGTTAAAGAATGTCGCAGTTTAGTACTCAATTATATATAAATCTTCTTACAATCTAGGAACCAAGAGGGGAAAAAAATATTTACGTTACATAATAATGTGACATTTGAAAAAAAAAAAAAAATTAAGAAAAAGCAGGGTCCTAAGTTTTAGACATTCTAAAATGTTGATCATAATGGGATTTGTATCATCCTTGTCTTGGTTTAAAAATAACCAAATAAGACTTTTTGAAGTTGGTAAGAAAACGACAGGTCGTATATGTACAAACGCTGTTGTCGTTTGTTAAAATCTTTGGCTGTCGTTTTACTTTCACTAAAGTGTGCCGTGTGAAGTTGCGAAGCCAGATTGAGATTGTGATTCCAAAGAAGAGGGAGGGCGTGAGAATGCGGAAGCTGAGCACAATCCTTAGGAAGGCTAAGAAAGCTGTTCAAGATTTCGACTTGGTCGAAGCCTTGCAATCTGAGATTACACACGAGCTTTCCTCCAATCACTTTCAGGTTCTCTTATTCTCTCTCCCTTTTTTTATTCCAATATTTTATTTATTTGCTTGGAACAAATCTTCCCCAACTCGGACCCAGAACGAAAAAATTAAATTGAAACTTTTTTTTTTTTTCTTGTTTTCTTCTTATTTTTTTTTTTGCTTGGTGGTCTTATGGGCTTAATTGGGATGTCTTTTTTTTCCTTTTTTTTTGGGGAAAAATTTGTGTTGGGATTGTATCTAACGTGCGTCCTTTACCGTAATGTAACTTAGTTTCAAGTCCCTTTATGGGCATCCATAGTCACATGTATGAAGATAAATGTATGCAAAATAAGTAAAGCTAGACTATTCAAATTTACTCATTTGAATTCTGCACATTTATTAAAAATTAAACGAAAATTTCACTGGATTGGGGGTCAGCAGGATGCAGATTATTTAGTCAAACAATATCTGAATGGAGAATTTACTTGATAGGACATATATATCGTGAGTTTATAGTTGCACATTTGGCCATGTTTACCACAAATGAGTGTGTTTTTACAAAAGCACACACAAACGTAATCTTGACTTTCGTATTTGATGTGGATTATTTTGATATGTTATGCTTGAAAAACTTCGAAGAAGTAAAACATTTCTATTTTATATGGTTCCCTTTGCTGGTTTTGTTGGAGAAAAAGAAACAAGAGCTTAAGCGTGTTGATTGTCCGAATACTTAATGGTATGGTATGCAAATAGCATGCCTGTTAATGTTGAAAGTTTCTTTGTCTAAGTTGTTTATTTGTACATGGTCACGCACAGGACTTCGAAAGTGGTGCTTTGGGAAATTTCGTTGTGGAGTGGGACTCATCGCAGTCTCAAGATGTGGTTCTTCGGAGGAAATGCAAGACAGGTGAGGAGGTTGCTGTGTCAGCCTTGTTGGGTCCAGTGTCCTTGGAAAGTGCTGTTTCAGGCTTGTCGGCCCCAGTGCCCTCTGGAAGGGAGACGGGTGATGGTATGTTTCCGCGGGATGTGTTGATGAAGATATGTGTGAAGAAGCCTGGGTTGAGATCCGTGTTGCAGTTTGATTGTGAAATTTATAAGAAAGGCAGCAATGGGTCTGGGTTCAACATCAATAACGCCTATTATCTTCAATCTTCAGTTGGGCCTGTTATCAGTAGTTCAGTCTACAGAGGCCCCATATTCAGGTAAAATGGTGTGGTGAAGAATCTCATATGTGTTGAATAAGTAAAACAAAAATTGCATGTTTTTTGCTATTATGTTTCACGACTTCTTTATTATATGATGCTAGATGAACATAATAGAACGAACATAGTAAATGATAGAACAATAGCCCCGGATACATAGTTGGGGTGAAAAACACCAGAGCAAGAAAAAAGGAGTTCCTTTTTTCTAGTGTTTTCAGCTGATCCTTGTTCAGCCCTCAGTCTGTTATCTAGAAAGCTTCATTAGGATTTTGCTTTAAACTGTTTTCTCATGGAGATACAACTTTTAGGCATCTGAGGATCATGATATTTACAGTAGTCTGTACTTTTGACCTTAGGTATCTTGAAGAAATGTGGGTTCTCTCTAATGGGTGGTCTCAAGTGAGGCCCTCAAATGATGGATTTCTATAGATTCCCACACAGGTGGGAAAAAGAAGGCATTGTTCCACTAAAGGCCTCTCTTTCACAAAAGAAATGTTTATATTTGATAGATCAAAACAATGTAAATTAGTTGATTCAAAAGACCTAAAAGTGGTGTGAATAGCCAAAGACTCATCTCGGACTGTACATATAGAATTGGGTCCCCTTTCATTTTTTTCTATTTTCCTATTCTGATTCAATTTCTTAATCGAGTCCTTATGACTTTCTGGAGCCCAATGTGCATCGTATATAGTTCATCATTATGAACTCTTTTAGTTTGGTTTTATTGACTTGGCTCATTCGCAAAAAGGATGTTCAGAATGGGAGTATCATAATGAATTTCTCTAATTGTCTTCGTCTATATTGGTCAACTAAATTACTTCAACTGACTTGTTTAAAAAGATCATATTATAAGGGAGGGAAAGGTTTTCTAACTTATATAGTGTTGAATGATGAAATATTTTTTTGTTTTATCATTTTCGGCAAAATTTTTCCTTGTTATTTTATATCCTTGGTGGCTTGGAAGTAGCATACATTTTAACCTTTTCACTTATGGCAGTGATCTAGAACCTCGGCTACAAGATGCATTCAAGGACTACTTAGTATCCAAGGGTATTGGAGAAAGCTTGACTAATTTCCTTCTCCTCCACCTCCATGAAAAGGAGCATGGTCAATATGTGAACTGGTTAAAGGAACTCAAGTCCTTTGTAACTGACGTTGAGTGATGGTCAATCGCTGCTCGATTTTAGACTTTTCCATGCTTCTATTCTCTTTCACCCATACACAACTAATTTTTTGTACGGAAGAAGTTGCAGGTAAACCATATAAATGGAGCTGATGACGTGTTGATTATTGGTCGAATTACAAACCTTTTTACATGCAAATGTTGACAAGCAATGAGAAGAGGTTATCGGAGCCATTGTTCTTGGTTCTGACTTTGAAACTTGGAGCTTATTGCCAATATGCTTATACTTTTCTTGTCGTATGAACCAGAAGTACCTAGAAATTGACATTTTTTATTGCCAACATGTTTATACTTTTTCTTGTCGTATGAACAAGAAGTACCTAGAAATTGACATTTTTTGATGGACTTAATTATCAAGGGGTGAACCCCAGTGTTACAACTACTCTGACGTAGTGACATGGTTCCTTAGCTGCTTAGGCCAACCCTCAAATCGTCCTCTTCAGCATCTCAGCAGCTGTTTCTTGCTGATCTTTGGATGTTGCTGCTTACTGCAGCAATAGACTATAACCAGTATTCCCCAATGGCTTCATGTGTAGACAAGTTTTTCACATGAGAACCTCGCAAATTGTGTCAGAAGTTGACTAAGCTCAATATTGATTGAGCTAGATAGTCACTGAGCTTGAAATCGACTGAGTGATATTGACTGAGCTCAGTTAATATTGAGCTAGAAGTTCGGTGAGCTCAAGCGCACTAAGGGCAAGTTGGTTGTCTTGAAAAAGGCATACCCAAAATGTTTGAGCTGAATTTACAGAGCTGCAATCGGTAGACCTAGCATTGAAGAATTTGTAAATTTTAAGGTTAAGATCATTTCCAATATAAATGTTAGTGTTGATGCCATATTTGACATAAAATATAGCAAAATAATAAATTTTATACCAAGTTTAAATTTTTAATCCATGCCCAATGCTATTGTGGGAGCTCAAAATTGATTAAGCTAGAACTTAATTGAGCTCAACAATGATCGAGCTAGAAATGGACTGACAGCTATTGAGTGAGAGGCTGTGTTGACATATAAGGTTCTTATCTTATTTTGAAGATAACAAATATTTGATTTAGTTTTAATTATAAGTTTTAATTCAAGTTGATAAAGGAATCAAGCTTGAATATGATGTTCATTGACTCAAATTTAAAGATCAAGATTGAAGATAGAAAATCAAGTTGCAAAACTGTGTTAGATAGGGTATACTCATTTTTCCTAATCGTGTATTTGATTTAGTTTATTCAAAATGAATTCTATTTGATTTAGTTTATTCAAAATGAATTCTATTTACATTGGCGCATGCCTTTTAAAAAGAATTTTCAATCAATCTTAATCTCAAAATAATTATATTGTTTAATTATTTGAAAATAAACATCATGTCTTTTAAAATAGCCAAATTACTTGTTGAATTATTAAGAAAATGTCTATTAATTGTTGAAACGTATTAATGTTAAAGTCGGACCAAAATTGGGACCTAGAGGCAAGTTCTGGTTAAAAAAATAAAAAGAAAAAAGCTATCAGCAATGATAGTTCCAACAGCTATAAGTTTGGTTGACTATAGATATTCTTGGTCGACTAGAATGGTCACAGAGAGCATAGTAAATGCTTATAAATGGCTAGTTTCCATTGAAAATTATAATAGAGTCCCATTTATTGGCATTTAACACCTTTACACGACCTAAATTATTATCAAACTAGTTTCGAAGCGCCAAAGCCTATTTTTACATTGAGTTAACTTTTAAATTATCTTGAGCCAATTTTAAATCATCCTTTATGTATTGTTCTAAAATTTCCTAAGCTAAATTTGTATCAAATATTATCTTAAGGAAAGTTTGTGAATGAATGTTCACTTTTTCATTGAAAAACCAATTGAGTTGGTGAGATTGTCACTAGAGCCCAAATAAACTCAGGCTAAGCGTGATAAAGTCAAAATCAAGTTTATTGTAAATATTTGGGTGAACCTATAAAGAAATTATTTTATATGTAAAAAGATAGGTCAAGCCCCACATTCTTGATCTGTTAATAAATGCTCGAAAGCTAGTGGTACATAGAGCTGAAAATATGGGTGGCCGGCCCGACCCGTTCGGGCCAAAAGAGAAATTCGGACAGAGTTTTTAAGGCCTAGCCCGGCCCGGTAGCCCGTAGGTCTAAGATTTAGGGCCAAGCTAGCCCGACCCAGTATGATTTTTAAAAAAATCGAAAAAATAGAAAAATAAATCTTTTTCAATAAAAAATAAAATTACTAGTTGTATACTTACTTCTATTAGTAAAATAAATAACTAAAATTAGAGAAATATTCAAACCTTAAGTTGAAAGAGTTTGAGACTTGATAATTGAAGCTTTTGTGACTTGACTCACTTGAATATTATTTTTTTGAAAACTTTTAAAATTGATATGAAAAATATTAAAATAGATAATAGATTTAGAAAAATATTAAGAAGAGAAAATATGAAGATTGAAGATGAAATGTGAAAA
>JXTC01001115.1:0-19052 GCA_002914845.1 Trema orientale | reverse complement strand
AAAAAAAAATTATCTTCAAGGATTGTATGCTTTGTCACACTATCTGCCAGACAAAGATCTTTACCATTAGTCTTCAAACTAATATTAGTAAAATCCATATTTCTTCACAAATAAAAGGTACTGTAACTATTAACCGATGATAAAATAGGTAATATAAATACATAACTTATAAAAGAAATACATCAAATAGTTAGGAATTGAAAATAGCGTATTTAGGATTACTTAGTTTATACATCATCAATAACCAACTTAGATATTTCTAACATGATCCATTATTAATTTTTCTCAGTTTGATTTTCAAAGAAATCTGAGATATCCAAATAGATGATATCCCTGGGATTATTTTGGTCAACAAAGTTTGTTTTCACACTTTTTCCTTTCTTCTTCAATGATGCTTGGTAAAGGTCAACAAAATCTTTAGGCTTATGATAGGTACGTGAACAATGCCCTTTCATACCACATCCATAAAAGATTCTCAGTATTCTTAGGGTATATATTTTCTAAACTATTTTCTTTTTCTTATATATCTTTATTATTTTCCCACTTCTAGTGTATTATAACATTCTTAGAGTTTGAAAAGTTGTTGTGACTACCACGGTACTAAGAAAATTTTGGACTATGATGACGACTGCAACCACCGCTACAACCACATCCATGACTACGGCCATGATTATCATATGATAAAGCATTTACTTTCGAAAAGTTCTTGACCAGTCAGGGTCGTGCCAACCTATGTAGGAAGGAGGCTTGTGCGAATCATATCTACTCAATGCAAACAGACTAAACAATATATTTTAAACTTATTTCGTAAATCAGTATAATGATATTAGCTTAAAAATAATGCGTGGAAAACTTTACTCCTTTGACAATTATGCTTAAATGATTATGTCTTTCATGAACTATACAATAGTCATATGAATCGCACATAATGATATACATGCAAGAGGATATCTTGTATTTACTACTGTTCTTGTGATGTAGTTAAAATAAATCTTTACTCACTAGTTTCTAAGCTTTTTAAGTCTAGTTGGACTTGTGAAATGCTCTTTGCTTAAGGTACAATTGACGTACCCCTAAGATTTTGTCAAATAACTAATACATCTTTTCTCAAGTAACTTTCTTGTATTTATCCATGAAATAATTGGTACTATTTCCTTCTTATTAGATAAAAGGAAAGTAAACTTTTATTCACTAGGTAGTTGAATTGAAATACAACTCTTTTATTATTGCACTCGATACTAGCATGGTATTTAGATAGTAAATTTATACCCAAAATCGCCTCAAAATCTTGCATATCTAGTAGTGTTAAGTCTGCACACAATTCTATTCAACAACAAGTAGACATAAAATTAACTTAGGATATTTTTTAAAACTATGCTCTCGATATTATTGCAATACGAAAATATTCAAAGCATGGAAAGTGGAGTATGTTTTTTCTAACATATCTCCATCAATAATCTTTTCTCCATATAATTTAAACTGAGATGTAATTTTTGAATATTGCTGAACTATATCTACTGATAGTTTTAAAATCTGGTAGGTGCAGGTGAATCTAGTCATATCGAGCTTTTGAGAGTATCACAAATTTTTAGTGGTTATATCTTTCTTTTAAACTTTGCCAGAGCACAGATGGATATCCTTTATTGTTATATATTTGGTCTCTAATCCTTCGTGCAAATGATGTCAAAGGAAAATCATAAATTTTGCATGAGCCTCAGTGGATGCCTGATTTTTTTCTTTAATTGTATTTCCAAGATTATGGCATCAAGGTGGGTTTTAGAATCAAGTGTCCATGCCAAATAGTTCTTGTCTGAAATTTTGAAGATAAAAAATTCAAGCTTTGTGAGATTTAACATTATTAAAACTGTTATATCATAAGATATTATATGGCTAGGAATAAAAAATTCATAATCTGATCAATATGTGAACAGAAAGAAATAAAGTACCATTCTAGCATGTTGAATTAACAATAATCATAGCTATAGTTATGAGCACATATACGTTAATTGACAAATATATAAGACCAAATATATAGATGTGAAAATATAAAATCAAAAGTTTCATAAAATTTAGAAAATTGTAGTTAGTATACGTGAATATCATGCAATATAATTGGTAAATATAATACTCATATGAATAATATTTATCGATATTATAGATTGATGGTCAGAATTCTACATATGTCAAGATTACTATTAAACAATATTAGTATTAGAACTATATATGAAATTGTTAAAAATAAAAACGTTGGATTAAATTAGTTTATCAGAATTATAATATGCAATATATTAATTGATTAACTTTATCTCAAAAAGATTACAATAGTTAGAGACTCATGCTGATAACGTGATATGAATAATAATATAGTATATCTAAAAATATAATACTAGAGCACAAGAAATATAACTAAAAACACAAAGAGAATAATAAGAAAAAATATCACTCAATCATGTTGTTTTCTTTTATTTTATTACTTCTCTCTTTTCTTTCTTTATATAACTTCTTGCTTGGTTGTTTTATTTATTATAATGAAGAAAGCTATATATAGGTATTGAGAGAAACATCTTCTCTTCTTTTTTCTTCTAAAGGATATCTTTGCCCTTTTTTTTTTTTAATTTTGAATTGTTTGAAACCTTTAGAGTGGTATCTAACATTTCACAATAATCTGATGATAATCTTATGATTTAAGACATAAATATTTTTCCTACCATATATGTATATATACATATACATTACAAAATAATATTATTATACTTTCATTTTTTTTCTTTTCTCTCAAAATAGTGCTTTTCAAGTACTATAACTTAAGTTAAGAGTCTTCTAGAATAACACTCGATTTGATTCTTAATATAAAATCTTGTCACTTAAAACGAAAAAAAAAATTAGAGCCTATTTATGTAACTATATGATTAAGCACACATCCTTTTTACCAAAATCTTGTAATAGAATTTTATTCTTGTTAAGCTTCCCAAAAATGCAAACTCCCATATATACTTCTATAATCAATATTTTTGGAATTTCATACTTTTTTTTTAATTTTTAGAGAATTATCTTTCCCGCTATTTTGTATAATATCTGTTTGTTTTTATTTTTGCTATGTATATCCCTTGTTTAGAGAGATTATTTTGTTGCTAGATTTATAGATACTCAATAAAAGATTTGTTATCATACTTCTTCTATGAATCATGGTTAATCTATTCGGTTGGAGATATTTGAAAATATATATTTATATTATATATATATTTTTCTTCTCTATAATCTTATATCAAAACTAAATCTAAATTATTCACAAGCCGAATGGTGAAATATAGAATAGCTAATAAAAAACAGAGTTCTATCTTCGATCTACCTCTAGTCACGAGGCCATCTTCCAACCATAGCGGACTTGAAAGTTTAGTTTTGCTTATTACCACCATAAGTTGAATAGAAAAAATTATTTTCAATGGCCGTAATCTGTTTTGATGTTCATTTTTGGGAAAGGAAAAGACGACTATCTTATTGGGGCAATCATTGCTCATTCAACAGAAAATCCAAAATACAAAGATTGAAAATCAGAATAGTATGGTGATGTCATAGTTGAATTATTCCATGAACAATGAAACTAGAGAGGACTTCATGTACTATAGGATAACTAAGGGGATTTGGGATATCGCCAAGAAAACTTACTTCAAGAATAAATATATTTATGAGTTATTTGAGGTAAAGTTATCCTATATGATTTACGATAAGGGAAACTTATAAATACCCGATATTTTAGTACCCTAAACCAGTATTAACAGTAACTAGATTTATTTGATGATGTTAAATTACAGTGTCCAAATTGCAGCCTCAAATATAAAAGGATTATTGAAAAAGAGAGAATATTTAAGTTCTTATTGGGACTTAACAAGAACTTGGATGAAGTGATATGGAGAATTCTTGAGATTAAGCCTCTCCGTTCCTTCTGAAAAACCTTCTTTAAGGTTAGAAGAAAGGAGAGTAGAAAGAAAATTATGTTAGAAAACCAAATCTCATCTATTCCGAAGCCTTGCCGCTTACATATCTAACCTTCTAACCTATGATAATCGATCTAGAAAGAGAGGAAGAACTTGGTGTGATTATTGTTGTAAACCTGTTCACACTGAGGAGACATGCTAAAAACTCGAAGGCAAAGTAGCTGATTAGAACCCAGGAGGAGCAACCACTGAAATCCATGGCTTTATGACCACCGAAGATGAACACTCAATACCTAAGATCAACCTTTTCAATAAGGAACAAATGGAGCTTCTTTAAAAACTATTTGGATAATTATTAGACATATCTCAATCGAAAAGTAGAGTGTCTATTGTAGGTACCGGTCTAGTGACACAAAAAGATAACCATTCAATGGCATTAAACACTTAAACAGTGTAACAAAGCCCTTGGATAATAAACTCCAACACATATGATCATATAACCAATAATGCTATATTACTTCATAATTATAGTCCATGTTCTGGAAATTTTATGGTCCGATTTGTTAAAGAATCTTATCTAAAGTAGCTAGAACCATATCTGCTATTATCACAAAGGATTGCCTTTAAAATCTGTTCTTTTAGTTCCAAATTTGACTTGTGATTTGCTATCCATTAGCAAGATCACAAGAGACTTTAACCGTGTTACTAATTTTTTTTCTCAACACACTGTGAATTTTAGGAGTTGAAAAATCATATGCTCGTCCTATATTTAAAATTTTCTAAAGCATGATCTAAATCCAATTTTAGAAAAGATTCGAAGTGTTTAAATCTAACAATTCCAAAAAGTAATTCAATCCGATCCTTGGAGATTACTTTAAAAATCATAGAATGATTCATCAAGGTTCATTTGTTGACATACCCCAACAAAATGAGGTTACAATAAGAAAAAATAGACATCTTCTTGAAGTTGCCAGATATATCATATTCATATGAATATGCCCAAACATTTATGGAGAGAAATAATCCTAAGAACTACCACGTTATCAAAAGAACAACATCAAGAGTTTTCAGGTTCTAAACACTGTGCTAAACCTTTCTTTTATCCTACCCATACATTTGAATCATGTCTTCTCTATTGTAAAATTTTTTGGATGCACGATATTTGTGCATATTTACTGTAATACTGAAGTAAACTTGATCATAAGGCCCTCAAATGTGCCTTCCATAGATATTCTCCGACATAAAAGGGCTACAAATGCTTCTTATCTATCACTAGGAAATTCTATATATCTACAGATGTAACATTTTTAAAAAAAATCAACCATACTATAACAAAACCCATATTTAGTGGTAGAACACTATACAAGAATGTAGTATTTGGCTCAATGAGAAAACTTTACTCAAAACTAAATCAAAAGAATATATCTGAGCCAAATACTACCATACTACCCAAGATCATCCTACTAGAGATACCATCTGAGATCATCTAACCTGGGACAGTATTGCCCAACATAAAAGAGCCAGTCACTCCAATACATACCCAATTTATAATCGAAAATGAGTTATGAATTTATTCAAGAAGGAAAATATCTTAAAAGGAGATAGAGCATCATGCACTCCTCGAGCAAAACCATAAGTCCAATTCGAGTCCTAGAAATCCAAGTTACATGGTTCATGGAACTCATATTGATTTTACTCCTAATAATGATCTTGATGTCCATATTATATTAAGAAAAGGTATGAGATCATGTACCCAACATCCGATTTACAATCTCGTATCTTATGATAGATTATTTGTACAGTGTTTTTGTTACTAATATATCCAATACAAAAGTTCCAAAAGAGTATTTATGAAGCTATATGGAAATCAAAATAGAGGATTACAATTGGAAAAGAAATATCTAAATCTGTTCAGATAGAGAGTCGAGTTGCTTGACTCTTTGTCTAGCATTCAACATTTAAATGTCTTTTTTTTTTTTTCTCTTTCAAGTTGCTCGGTACCTTGTCTAACACTTGATACCATGTCTAGTACTCTCGAATCTCTTGTTTGTTTTGCCTATTTCCATCTATTGCATTCTATACCCATCCGTGGTTGTTTGTTCCAGCAATTAGTTTTTCTATTCAAATAGTCCATTGATCCATATGTTTGTTTTAACAATTTAGCTTCTCTATTCAGATGTTATATCATTCACTTCAACTATTAGAATAATTTTTTTTCTTCTTAGAATGGGAATAAAGGCGCTTCTTTGTATTTGAATGTTACATTCTAATGTCTCACAGTCTAATTATAACAATCACACTCTATTATAATTCAAATGTATCCTATTCCACTATTTCTATTTAAATATACACATTCAAATGTTCAAACCAGACGGGAACCAAACGGAATTGTCGATATATCTAATTTTAAAATAGGTGTATTTACTTAACTACTTTTAAATGGAGTGTATTTTTTAAAACTCATTATGCAAACGATGTATCTAACCTACTTTCCCATATAAAGAAAGAAAAAGACTTTCTTCTTAAGTTTATTTTTTCCTACTTGGAAGGTTATAGTGAAAGTATGAGAGATCGTAGATATCTATAGGAGACATCAACAATACGCAAATATATATATATATATATGAAAATGTTCTTGACATTTAAAAACAAAGAGAAAAACTCCATCGATAGACTTACCTATTTGTTTCGCCCACTCTTCACCATTCCATTCTCAAGCTCGATTGAATGGTTATTTATTTTAACAATTCTAGTTTTACTATTCAAATGGTCCATTCAAATAGGTATTTATTTTAGCAATTTAGTTTTTCTATTCAGATGTCATATCAGTCACTTTAACCATTGGAATTGTTTTTTTTTTTTTTCTTCACGGAATGAAAATGGAGGCACTCCATTGTATTTGAATATTACATTCTAATGTGTCATATTCTAATTATAACATATTTTGATCTATTACACTTCAAAGATCTCTTATTCTAATTATAACTCATTCTATTATTTTCGTTTAAATACATCTATTCCAATCTCAGAACCAAATAGGCGAGGATCCTCTATCCCTATTCGATGTCCTAATTTCTATCCCAGAGCTATTTATAGTCATGTGTTTTTAAGTTGAAATCTAACTAAGTTTGTTTCGAAAAAAGTCTCAAGGAAGAAAGTAATTGATAAACGAGGAAAACAAAAGATATAAAAACCCAGGTACTCTAATAAAGTTTCCTGGTCGGTGTACTTTCTTGAACTTTGGTAATAACCCATTAATCCTTGGAGAGTACTCATTTCATGGCATTGGAGGGTAGCGATATGTAAACAAACAATTTAGAGTTAGACTAGTTAGTGAGTATGCCAGTGAGTTGATCTTGGCCTGTATCAGAGTCAGAGCATTGGCAGCAAGTACAACTGAGACTTGTTGATTAAGATCATTTAGATACTTTTATTGTAGATTCGCTATGAATCTAACCTTTCTGTTATAGATGTCACCGATGTCAATGGATTGGTCAAGATGGTGGAGGCTCAAAAGAAAATAATACCATCGTTACATTTTGGCACCACATCTCATATCCTTATTTCTCAAGTTTTTTTTTTTTTTGGTCTTCTTATTAAATTTCATTTTTCTTCTTTTTTTTTCCCTCAAAACATGGTCTATTGGAATTTTGGATTTAACGACATGTGGCTAGACAATAGTTCTCGGACGGAAATTAGGATATAGAATAAGGACAGAGGATCTTATTCCCTCTTTAGTTATCTAGGAATTAAAAAAGAGAGGAAGATGAGGAATTCAACACTCCTTTTTTCATTTTGCTTTAGGTAAAATTTATATAATGTTCAGTCCAAAGAAATTTTTGTTTACCATTTTTTCCCCAAATTTTAAACCATTTAGATTTCTTGCTATCTAATACATTTTTTTCTAAAGTAAGACTTAANTTTTTTTTTTTTTTTTTTGTCTTCTTATTAAATTTCATTTTTCTTCTTTTTTTTTTCCTCGAAACATAGTCTATTAGAATTTTGGATTTAACGACATGTGGCTAGACAATAGCTCTCAGACGGAAATTAGGATATAGAATAAGGACAGAGGATCTTATTCCCTCTTTAGTTATCTCGGAATTAAAAAAGAGAGGAAGATGAGGAATTCAACACTCCTTTTTTCATTTTGCTTTAGGTAAAATAAATATAATGTTCAGTCCAAAGAAATTTTTGTTTACCATTTTTTCCCCAAATTTTAAACCATTTAGATTTCTTGCTATCTAATACATTTTTTTCTAAAGTAAGACTTAACTAATGATTCTTATTATTATAAAGAAAAGAAAATAATTCATGCACCCTAGAAGTCAAACTCCTGACATATTACCCAATCCCCACCCTTTCCACTGAGCTAGCTTCAGTGGACTTCTTTTTGTCTAATACATTTGGGATATCTAGTTATTTACACTTATAACTGAGTTTCTTTAAATTCATGGACTTCTAAAGATGATCTATATGTAACACCCCCTAGTTTAACCGTATGGTCATATATAGTCAAACTAGGAAATATTATTCTTTCTTAAACCATATCTTTAGTTTTTATAAAAAGGTGAGCAAATTTGAACTTTCCAAACCTTTGAAACAAAAACAACTGCATGGCATTTCTTGTTAAAAGTGTCTTTACAAAATATACAATCAAAAGAGATTTTCACCAGTCTATTTTGCCATCAGCAGTAGTATTTATATTACACTAAAATATCACCAAATAAAAATGTCACCCACAAGTCAAGCTCGTCCACATCTATATGATCATGGCGACAAAAGGCAAGCCAGGCAACCGGCTAGTCAACACCAAAATGTGCCTCCTCATCTACATCACAAGACTAAAATGAGCTACAGCTCAGTAAGTAAAAACTATGCATGCTTATATACGCTTTAAAATCTCATAAAGTTTCCATTGTACCCTTTTCTTTCATAAACATTTGAGTCCATCTATTTTCCTTAAAAATATTCATAGTTAGGCCCTTTAGTACATTGTTAGTCCCGTAAGTCGATAGGCCGTGATAACATTGAGCGGAAACTCTGGCCAAGAATAAAAATAAGGTGCAACCATCATGTGAGGTTTTTGAAAACTCCTTCCCTCATCAAAGGGGCATCCTACACTGCACTAATATTGTTTCGCTTCAACGAGACACATCATAAGATCCGCAAGTCTCGCTTCAACGGGAGAGTCTGCATCAACAGACTTACCTACCCAGCTTCGACAGACTAGCAATTGCCATTAAAACTTATCTTATAAAATTGGTACAATGGTACTCACTTTTAAATACTCTGTAATGAAATTCTCAATTTGCATGCAAGATGTGCCATGCATATGCCATTTTATAACTTTCAAGAATAAGTAAATTTCACACAATGACATTCCCCATATAATTCTTATGACGCAGTTGTAAGTCTTTACTTACCTCGTGTCCTAAATAGAAATTGATAGTGGAAAGGGTTAATATCCTCTAGAAATTAGTGTGTTATTCACCTGCCATACTTTACTGTTATTCAAAATGCACATTTTGCCAAAAAAATGCATCAAGATACGCGAACAAGACCGAAATCAGAATTTTCATCAAATTAGGAAACTTGATTTTAAAATGACTCGGAAGTGTATAAATCACTTAGGGCATCTAATAATAAATAACTAGCATTGAAAAACTGTTCAAAAGTGTTAAAATATGAATACTAGTTCATTAGTACAAAAATGATCCAAAATGGCACATAATCTTGTAAAACTAGTCCAATTGGTGCCATTTCATTTTAAAAATATTTGGACAGCACCTCCCCTCTTTCTAGGACATTCCCATATGATTAAAATCATGGTTTTATACCTGTAATAACATTTCACAAGCTAATTCCTACATATACACATCAAAAGAAACATATAGGATAATATAAAAATACATTTGAAATCCTTTTCGGTTTAAACAAGTTTAAAACAATTTGTACACTTGTCTATGGCTACAAACAGCAACTAAATTAATGGAATAAATAATAGAATCTATGACATATCCATTGTAAGGTTAGAAAATCAGATTACAAATATAGAAAACTTAATTTACTACACATAAAAATACTTAATTCCATAAATAGCAAACTTTGGGGCTTTAGGTTTAACGTTAATCCTCCACTTAAATTTTATATTTCCAGCAATATATAAGAATTTCTAGAACCATTATTCATCAAATAATAGCTTAGGTTTAAGAGCTAAAGCAAAAAAAATTAACTATAAGTTCAAAATCCTACATAATGCTCACCTTGACTAGTTTGAGCTTTTTCAGAAGTTCTTGCCTTCTACCTCTACCAAACTGATTCCCAAGGCTTAGAATTAGATTTTAGGACTTAAGAGGACCTGAAGGAACCATTATTTAAGTGGTAGCAAATGGAGAATTGAAACTAAAGAAAAAGACTTAGGAAGAAGAACTAATAGAATTACCTTGACTAGTTTTGATCTATCTTGCTTTATAGAGCTCCAATTTGAGTTCTACCACTTGGAAACTCTTGGAAATAGTTAAGGGAAGTTGAGAGAAGTCTAAAACTGAGTTGGAGAGTCTCAGGTCGTGGCTGGAGAGAAAGGGAAAGTAAATGACCAGATTTGGTCTAAAAGTGATACTTAATTACTAAGAAATGGCATAACTTAAATTCTAAGGGGTATTTTGGGTATTTTGCTCATTGCTTTCCATGTGTCCAGCTCTAAAACATCCTTAGCATAGTCACCACGTTGCTGGTCACTCCTATACACCCAAGTGTAGCCAAAGTTGGTGAATCCTAGCTTAGAAAGTGAAATCTAGTCATACTTTGACTTATGATCCTATATGGCCAATTTTATTGTAATTTGGTGGAACCTAGCCCCATAACCAATCATTAAATATAAAAATAAGTCAATTACACTCCAATTAACATTGCAAACATAGTATTAGCACTTAATCATTAGAATGCACAAAAACGACATTACGCGATTAAGCTTAATCTAAGCTAGTTTAGTGCAACTAAATACGAATTAGTGTCCTGAATGCCACCTCGTGCTTACTTGGAGCCGACAAATAAAATTCTATAAATGAGTCGTAGACATTGAATTAAGCCTATTTGATGTGTTAAACACACAGTGAATTCGGCTTCGAAGTGCTTGAAAATTGCATTTTACCGAAAAACTACTATTTGACCAAGTTATCAACAAGCATGATCTTAATGCATGTGCACATAGTATTACTTTCATAATTATATTCTTTGTTTCTTTCACACACCAAGCTCTCTCTCTGAGGGTACTGAGCCTTTACACTGCAATAAGACACTTCGACAAATCATTAGTGTAATAACATGTATGTAAATGCACATAACATAATGAACGATCATGTTACTATGAAAGTGGTATTAATGAATTCTAGATGCCTAATATGCAATTAGAACATGTTTATTATTGGCTTAGTATACATGTGAGAATCTCGGGCATCACACTATAGGTCTACTAAACCCCCCCTTTAATGAGACTTTCAAATTCCTAAAATGTTGTTCTTCAAAAAATTTCAAAAAATCTCAAATTTTGTTCAGGAAATGAAGATTTTGATATTTGGGTGTGTTAAAATACGGTTTATAAGTTGGGTTTTTGAGATTTCAAAGGTTTAATTAAAATCTAAATACCTTAATATCAATTTAAAGTTTTAAATTACGATTTTTTGGTCTGAATATAATGTTTTGGCGAATTTTTTTCATCGTGCTTGAGCTCGATTGGAAATTTACAGGGTTCAACTAAATTTGATTGAGCTCGACCAGGGTACTCTAGAATTTTTGGCTGTCATGTCTGGGAAACAAAAACAAAAAAGAAAAGAAAAAGAAATTAAAACGAGCTATTTTTTAAATAGAGTTATGGAGGAGTATATACATATCTATATGTTCATATGTATTATACACACGTAGGTCAACATTGTTAAGCTGTCACTTTTAACTAAGCATTGGCAGCTGCATTTGTTATATTTTCAATTATTTTATTATACTATTAATAGGAAAAGGAAACTTTCTTCGGGGGTGTTAAAAGTCAATTTAACACTAAATTATTTGGAAAACCTTTTTATAACAAGCAAAAACCATCTGATCGTACTGTTAGGATTCTAAATAATGTTTCGAAATCCCCCGCACCGGCCCCACAACAAAAAATGTCTGTATGTATGTATACAATTTATATTTCGTAGCTAGTACCTTCCTGAATCCTGAGGCCACGGTTTGTGATACCCTTTTTGTTAATCAGATACATTTAATATTTCGTAGCCAGTTACATATTATATAAACCCGTTTTCTTATTAATTCCAAAAATTTGAGTATAGTTCAACTACTTACGAGACCATCTGATTAATATTGCCTCTACGTTTAAAATGTAAGACGATTATTATTCAATATACTATGTGAAGTGATTGTCTTTCACTCCTAACCCCTTTAATGTGCATGAATCATACGTGTTCACCGTCATATAATTATAAAAATGGCTAATGATTGTAATGGTTTCTAACTTTACACACCTGATATTAGAATTATACCGTTGATAGCATCAGAATTATTTACTAATTTTTGTCAGTAAATTGTTTAGCACAACTTTTGAAATCCGCGATATTAATTAGATTCAAGTTGCGACGTTGAGAATCACATATAAGATGTAACATTTTTTTTTTCCTTTGAAAAAAAATGACAACATTTTCGTATAAATTTAGATGGTAAATTCTCCCTTATATATATAGCCTATAAATGCATATAGGTTAGAAATTGACCTATTTTATATAAAGAAAGTCACAGATTCACAATATCTGATACCATTTATTCATCAGTAGCAGAAAAATAATTTCACAAATAGAAATTTAAAAGTTGTATTTGAAAAATTTATAAAAATAATTTTTAAAGTAAAATTCCCACAGTTTTGTGATCACCGTTAGACGTAAATTACTAATGAAATTTATTAAAATAAATCAAGCATCGCTATTAGTAGTCTCACAATCTAGCACAATAATTATACAGACCGAGTCTGTGAAACGGGCCCTTAAGTATTTAATAGAAGCCAAGACAAATGATAGAGTTATTTTACATAGTTACTAATTCCAAGTAAGGTAACTAGCTTCTCACTATTTTTCTCCCGAGTTTCTAAAATCACACCGAGCACTAACTGAGAGGGAAAAAGTAAAGGATGAGCATTTATATGCTCAGTAAGAATTCAATTACCTTTTGAATGGATACAATTTCTTAAATTTGCATAGTTAGTACCTTTAAATCCATTTATAAATCAAATTTATAAATTATTAATATCCAGAATAATCAAATATTAGAACAAAACCAAATCCACATCATTATACATATCATACATCAACAAGTAAATAACTGAGCTCTCATCCTCTCATCACGGCCCAGTAATATCTCTGTAACAGAGGTACCCAGCATCCTGACATTGCCCATAGGCGTATCAGCAAAAACCTACGCAGAGGCCTAGGTCTATCACCTAGTGCTGCAGCAACTCACCAGCGATCTAAAATACCGTGATGCTATATTAGAACTCAAGTATGTGATCCTATGGTATGTACAACATGTAACTGTTCACAACAACTATGCATCCAATGTTCAAATCATGCTTTAAATAAATCCAACTTGGCATTATTCTGGGATTTACTGTACATGGGCAGTACACCGCTGTTTACCCTACAATCACACTGTAAAAATATGTATAAAAATTCATACAGCCCAATCCCAGTATAATCCATCATGTTTCAACAATTTCTCAAAATCATCGTAAAATCACGATTTTTCACAAATAAGTTTTAAAGCAATTACAAATCAAAACAGATATACAATCAAGTAATCGAATGCCTACCTCGATATAATACAAATACCAGGCTAATGACGCTTGTAGAATCTCCTGTTAGTCACTCGGGTGTTTGAACGACAATTTTTGGATCTGGAAAGTCCACTTGAAAAAGTGACTTTTCCATCGGATCCTCAAATGGAGAAACAAAGATCACCCTGAATTCAGAGCACCCAAAAATACTAGATTAGATACATACTTTGTCAAAAGTGGGTCTCGGTGCAGGACTGACCTTTGGTACGTAAAACGGTACAATTTTCGAGCCACGAAATTTCAAATTTCATTCCACTTCAAAACATAGTGGTATTTTATATTACAATTCATCTCTTGACCTCACTGAGTCTAAATTCGAAGTCAGAACTTATTTTTGAGGTCCTGAGCACTAATTAAGCTCAAAAATTCAAAAATTAGATAAATACCACTTTTTGTAAATATTTCAAAAGTGCCCTCTTTTTCTAATTAAAATTTACCGCACTTTCGAATACCTTTTTTACTTCTATCAACTGTAATTATTCATATTTTTTAATTCTCTTTTACCTCATAAATTTACCTCGGGTAAAATAATTACCTAATAAAAAATTTACGAAAATATCACTTTTTACAAACTTTAGTAAAACGGAAAAAATAGTGAAAATCTTATCAGTGTTAAACGGCTGAAAGTGATTGAAAAATGACGATGACGACGAGACGAATCCAACGATGCCAAAGGTGGGTCAAACTGAGGTCCGACGGAGGAGTTATGGCCGAAAAAGTTCACGGTGGCTGGAACTTTCAGGTTGCTCGTTTTCCGGCGTCCAGCGGCAAATTTCGGGGGTGACGGCTAGCGGAGCTTTGTCGGCAGCCTCTGTCTCACGCGGGCAGGCGCGTCTGTCAGCTAGTGGCACGGTGAGGTGGCGGCGTGCTCAGATTCTTCTCTCCCTCTCTCAGGTCCTTCAACGAAGAAGATGGAGTTTTTGAAGCCCTTTTATGCAATTATCAGCAACCATAGCACTTTAATTTAAAATTTCAGATATTTTGCTTATTTCATTCCGAAAAAATGAAATTACAACAATGCTATTAGGCTTAAATTGTCTCTTTTGCCCTTAAAAGTTTCAGATTTTACATGCACAATACCCACATATTTGTAAATCGGTTATCTCCAATATTAATTATTTTTTCCTCTTAAATAGTTTTTCTCTCCAGTTGATCTTAGAATCGCATGTTCTTTAAACATAAGTTACATTGTTGTCTCACTTTATAAATTAGCATAAATTAAAAAAAAAGAATAATTACAAAAAAAATAAAATCTTGAAGTATGTTCTTTCTGTACTTTTAACCATTTTTTTTTGCTTGTGCAAAATTATACATCCATATTTTAAATTCCTACAAATTTGTACCATATTTGTACAAATTGGGTAATTTGTGCTGAAATAAGATATTCTCAATTCACATTACGTCTTTAGTGAGAAATTTATTGGTCAATTTATATTATTTAAGTAAAGATTTGTAGAGATTTGAAATGTGAAATTATAATTTTGTATAAACCACAACATAAGGTTAAAATTATAAAAAGACCACACTTATGAGTATTTTTTATTTGGCAGTCAATGATACGAACCTCGTCAACTTGTGACGAAACCCGAAACAAAGATGATGCCTAGGACCGTTCTACAATCAGATTTGGATGGAAAACCTCGACCCAACACCTATAAAGAGATGTGAACCTTGGTATAAGGGAAGACGCCACAATCAAGGATGGAAAACTCGATTGATAAGTCAGGGGATGAACGCCACAGAGAAATCTGATAAGTTCGAATAAGTTCTCAAAGAACCAAAGAGAAATTGCTCTCAATTTTTTGATGAATTGTAATCTTCTATTATTTCATTAAGCTAATGGCTATTTATATACAAAGGGAGCACGAAATTTGGCTGCTAGAAACACCTAAGAAGCTTCCCAAAACAAGAAAAGGAAACTAAAATAACCTAATTCAATTCTGAAAATTGATTTCCTACAGTTACCCTAAAACGCACCTAACTCTCAATAAAAATGGAAAGTATCCAGATTGGCATGCAAGCCTTACAACTCAGAAATAAAATTTATAATAAATAAATAAGAAAGGTAATTTAGCTAAACTTCAGCCAACCATTCTCTTTGATGAGTCATAAACGGGTAAGTAACCCGAATTAAGATACTATTCACGCATCCTTGAGCTGGTCCTTTTCTAGAGCCTTTTCTAGATTATTCTAAAGCTTGAATCATGGAAATCCAACCTTGTGGACCATGTATAATATCATACTTGGGCCTCCAAGAATTTATCTCAGTCTAAATACTTTGAATCAGCCCATTAAAAGACTCCTTGAACCTTTTAGCTCGAACTCTTATAACCGGTCCAATTGGAACTTGAATTGAATCCGCATTCTATGTTTTCATGCGTGCCATGTTCTCATCATTCCCCTCCTCTTGAAAAGGATTTGTCCTCAAATCTTCACCTCGTTTATATCGAATGACGTATGGAAATGTCTCAAAGAATTTCACCCATCGTACATGCCTCTTATTCACGAACGTCCGGTAAAAACTCACAAGTCTATGAAAACTTCGCATATGACTTACGCTCGCTGGACTTGGCCATTCTTGGATAGCATGAATCTTTTCTTTATCAACCTTTGTCTCATTGGGATTACTCCTATAGGCTGGTCAGTTTGGAATGATGGCACCGTGCACGAAGTCAATTTGATACTCAATCCCTCGGACTGGTGGTAATTTACTAGGAATTTCTTTGGGAAAAATATCATCAAATTCCTACAAGAAAGAAACAACAAAACTAGGCAAAGCAAGGTCAAGTTTATTAGTGTTTAAGAATGCCTCCTTGTACAAGAGTACAATCATCGGCTGGTTCGAAAACATCGCTCTCTTAATCTCTTTGGTTTTTGCATAAAAATTATTTTGTTTTTTCTCTGTTTTTCTCTCAATGGCCGAATCTATTATTGCCTTTTCTCTCTTTTTTTCTTCGGCCTCTCTCTCCTTTTCACTCTTTCTCTTTTGATCACTCTCTTGTTGTAACCTCACTTGATCTTCATGAACTTCTTTTGATGTCAAAGGTACAAGAGTGATTGTCCTTTGATTAAGTACAAACGAATACTTGTTGGAGAAGCCATCATGTTTGACACGCCTATCAAATTGCTATGGTCGACCTAGTAACAAGTGCCCTGCTTGCATCGGAACCACATCGCACAAAACTTCATCTTCATATTTTCCGATACGAAAAGAAACTAACACTTGTTTATTCACCTTCACTTCACCACTATCATTTAGCCACTGCAATTTATAAGGTCGGGGATGCTTCGTTGTTGACAACCCTAATTTCTCCACCATGGTAGTGCTAGCAACATTAGTACAACTACCACCATCAATAATCACACTACATACCTTGTTTTGAACGTGGCATCTAGTATGAAAGATGTTTTCTCGTTGCACCTCTTCATCATCTTTGGCTTGCGTACTTAGAGCTCTCCTTGCCACCAACAAATCTCCTTGGGCCGGGTATTCCTCTTCATCGGCATCTTCCAATGGTGGCAGAGAGTTAGTGTCATCTTCATCTTCGGTTTCAATCTCACCGTCATCTCGCAACACCATAACTCTCTTGTTCGGACATTGGCTAGCTATGTGACCCCTCCTTTGGCATTTAAAGCACTTGATATCACGATTTCTTGAAGTAGAAGAATCGGATTTACCTTGATTTCCATGGCTGGTCACCTCTTGTTTTTGCTCAGTTTTTGGCTTCGCCATTGGTTGCCTCTCAGCCTTCTTCCACTGATTCGATTTCCAAGCAGATGTACTTGGATTTTGGCTTGGACGTGTGTTGCTGCCCCTCCTCTTAAGTTGGTTCTCAATTTTTATTGCCATGTGTACCATATCCTCCAACTCCACGTAATGTTGCAGTTCCACCACATTAGCAATTTCACGATTCAAACCAACCAAGAATTTGGACATTGTAGCCTCCCGGTCCTCCTCTACATTCGCTCGAATCATGGCAACCTCCATCTCCTTATAATATTTCTCTACACTCCGGTTGCCTTGTCTAAGACTTTGTAACTTGTTATACAACTCCTGGTAGTAGTAGCTTGGAACAAACCTCTTTCTCATTACTGTTTTCATCTCCTCCCATGTCTCTACTGGACGCTCTCTATTTCTTCTCTTATTCATTACTAATTGATCCCACCATACAATTGCATAATCGGAAAATTCAATGGCAGCTAACTTTACCTTCTTATTCTCAGAGTAGTTGTGACAATCGAATACCAATTCTACCTTCTTCTCCCATTCGAGGTAAGCTTCTGGATCGTTCTTGCCTTGAAAGGACGGAATCTTCATCTTAATACTACCCAAAGAATTATCTTCCCGATTCCTAGCTCCTCTAAACTGCCCACCATTCCTCCTATTGCCAACAGTGGAATCCCTATCATCTTCATCACCAAAAGTGTCTCCATAATACTCTTCATCTTTAACCCTCACTTCTCTAGGTTGAAATCTCCCTCTTCTATGCGTATTGGGAGCAATTTGTGGCTGCTCCACACGTGTGTTCTCTATTCGGTCTATCCGCTCATGAACTTGCTCCATCTCTGTTCTTATTACTCTCCTCATCTCGCCAATTAAGGCTTCCATGAGAAGCTTCGGATCACCCACTCCTGATGTTTCTCCAGAGGTGTTTTTATCCTTGTTGTCTGATATGTTTGCTGCAAAACAAAGTTAGTAAAAGAAAGGACCTCACACACTCTATCACGTGTTTCACTCGAATAATGAATCACTCAATTTCACTCGTATTTCACTCTTAATCAGATTGGCTTTTACCCTCTTATATGCTCACCACTCTTGCCTTTTTCTGCTCGTAATTCCTCTATAGGTTCTTATCAAACTAATTCAAACAACTAGCAGAATTTCTTTGCAACAATCCACACAAAAACTCACCAACCAAATTACGATTTAATGTAGCAATCTGGAATAATAGTGTTAGGAAGTTGATAATTAAAGAAAAAGAAAATCCTAGGTTCAAAGTCGTAAGCAAAACTTTGAAGGACTACACGAAACAAAAGAAACAGGAGAAAAACGCGCACAAAACTTCGAAGGCTCAGAAAGTAATGAAAACAATGGATTTTAAGCTCGAAAACTAAGGTGAACAAAACGCAGTCAGTTCAGTCGTAGAGCTCGGAATAAGCTTCGATTTGGTATATAATACGCGTCGTTTCGATAAGCGAATCAAAAGTTACGACTGTTTTACTGAAGCACACTCAAAAACCAC
>JXTC01001114.1:6160-19132 GCA_002914845.1 Trema orientale | reverse complement strand
ATGAATCAAAGAGTAACAGGACTTGATCTTATTAGCATTTGTACGATTCATAAGAGATGCAATAAATTTTAACTGTATCAGAATATGTACTTACTTTTTTAGAAATAAAGATTAAAGAGTTGAAGGGATAGTGATTTAAGTGGGAAAGTACGACAGAGACACCTACATACTAAGTAGAGCAAATCTGAACAAACAACAATAGATATAGAATTGGTAAAAATTAACAAATTTCAGTTGGGAGAGCTGGCCCCTTTTGCCGGTACATATATCCATTCCTAATTGTGAATATGGTTTGTGGGAAGGGAAGAAATGTACACTTCAATAGATTCGGACTTTAAGATGAACTATATCAGACCGGCTGCTTAATTTTAATATTACTGTTTTAATATGAATAGTTCTTATCAGAGAAACCGTAGTCATTTTAATTCTTGATATGGAGCTCTGAGATAATAACTCTGTTTCAGGAATCAGAGAAAGGAACTTGGCATGTTCCTGTAGCTGGTGACGGCACTGAGGATTCTGAAAAAACCTGGCTGTGCATTACTCGGCCGAGTATTAACATACCACTTGATGAAGTTCTGCAGAAGGTGGAAACTTCTCAGAATGGTAATGATCTCTGCTGCGACGTTAAACTACTGAGATCTTGCACATCCGGGAGTGTTGGCAGTAGCAACACTTCAGATGGCAGCCTGGATTTATCTGAGACACGTGATAAAGGAACCATAGCTGTAACAGGGAAAAGAAAAGAGAGGTCCTCATCTACCTTCTAACTAATATCTTCTATGGAGAGTTCTTTCATCAGAGTACCCTGACGTTACAGAGATGCCCTTTGCCTCGAAAGGGTTCATGTTTAGAGCAGCAGAGGTTTCTGCCTCTGGTCAACTCTTGTTTTCTCTAGTCCTCTGGTGTTGTTTGTGTACTCTTCTTTTTTTTTTCTTTTTTTTTTTTTCCTTACTGCAATTTTTTAGGAAAATGGGTTCATATTTATTCATTTTAAATTTCTAAGGAAAAAGTTGGAGAGTTTGGCCTATTTACTACATATATTTACACATATATAGGTCTTGGCTACATTGCCCCAACTACACTGGTGCACAAGGTAGAGAAATCACGTTACAAGAGTTTTGTTACACAGCTGGGACATAACTTTATGTAAAGCCTGAAAAATATTGAAAAATGTGCACCGGCAGTAGTACTGATAGGACCCTAAAAACTAAGGGCGGCAATCTGGGTCGTGTCGTGTTTAACCTAATTAAATCGTGTCGTTAACAGGTTAACCTACGTGTTACCTGTTTANTATTTAATATAATTTATTAAAAAATTACTTAATCGTGTCAATTCGAGTCAATTTCGTGTCAAACAGGTTCAACTAATCATGCGAGTTTCGAGTCGTGTTATTATGTCATGACCTATATTGCCACCCCTACTAAAAACAGACTACATATAAAGTCATAAAGTGAGGTTTGTGGTAGTGATGTTAACTGGTCCAGACATGCTTAGGCTCGGCTAATTTGTGCCTCGCATCGTGGTGTTTTACTAATCGTGTCATATCGGGTTGATAATTGTGTCGTGGTGGTTTACTAATCGTGTCATATCGGGTTGGTAATTGTGTCGCGTTTGTGCTTATTACTGTGTCTAATTTTGTTCGTATTTGATATTGTTCTTTTTCACGTTTAATTATGCCCTATTTTCGATATTATAATTCTTCATATTCAATCGTGTTTGTTTTTTATCGTGTTTAATTATTCTCTCTTTTTAATATAATCAAGCAAATTGTCTAATCTAAGCCATTTTTTAACTGGACTATTATCGTGTTTGTTTATTTTTTTCCCTAGAATTTAGTTGTTATTATTTATACATATTTATTTCTAAGTGATGGTACAAATATTAGTTGTTATTGTTTTATAAAATGAGAAAAATTATTTATGAAATTGAAATAGCCTTTTATATATAAATAAGTTCAAATTAAAATATTACAATTTACAAGTGTACGTGAGATATCAGAACTAATATACGAACTTATATAATTTAAGTATGTTCCAACTAAATTGGCACATATCTAAATTATATTATTTTATTTTTTTAATTTTACTTTCTTAAATTTATTTCTCGATTGTCCCTAATAATTTCTGAATCACACTCTTTATCCAAATTTATTAAGTTTTGGGCTTTTTATATCAACAATATTTTATTTGTTTTAATAATTTTTTTTTACATCTTTTTAAATTAAAACTATACTTTTAAAAAAAGTCATCATGTATCCTTTTTTGACAGCCAATGTCAATATATACCCTTTTTCTATTTCTTGAATATAAATGCCCCCTTTTTGCAAAGCTAATTTTTGGAAATCCAATTTTATCTTCGGGAATTAAATAATAGAAAGAGAGTCAAGATTCGGTATCCCTTGGTCGTAGTCTTGCTCCAATTAATGCTAGCATATTTGGGCCGATAGCAATATCAGCAACTTGAGCGTCTGGTCTGCCACTGCCAGCGACAATGGTGTTACATTTCCATTATAGAACCATATCAATTTAATTGTAAACTAATTATTTACTATATTGGATAGAATATTACCTGCCAATATTTACTGGTAAATTAATTAATTATTTGGATGCCTTATTAAATGATACCCGTGTTTACGAATGTTGTTAATCAATTTAATTATTTTGGTAAATCAATTAAGTTAATTATAAGAAGTTCAGTGATATAATAAGTTCGGGCTCCTGGGTGTGTGGTGATGAGAAAGTTTCTTGTATTGTTGCGGATTATTATGCCGAACTTTTTTCCACTTGTGATCATGATATGGCTTCTATTGATGAGGTTGTCTCCAAGATCCGCCATCGTATTCCGTCACACCTTTATGATCGGCTAAATGCAGCTTTCTCTAGGGATGATGTTAGAGAGGCTCTTTTTGATATGAGTACTAACAAATCCCCAAGTCCAAATGGTTGCAACCCGTCTTTTTCCAAAAATGCTGGGGATATTGTGGGGATGATGTAGTGGCAGTGTGCTTACGCATTCTTTCTGGTAGCTCTTCCGTTGGTATTTTTATAACTAATCAGTTAAAATCAGTTAAAATCGGTCCTCTTTTGTATTGTTGCTGATGAACAGAGTGCTTTTGTCCCTGGCTAACTTATCTATAGTCGCTTATGAAGTAATGCACTCATTTAGAAGGAAAACGAGGGGTAAGTTTGTTTTGCTGCGCTCAAACTGGATATGAGCCAAGCTTATGACAGAGTGGAATGGAGGTATCTGATTGCCGTTATACGACATATGGGTTTTAGTGATCTTTGGCTCTCTCTGGTTCGAGACACTATGTATTCCTCTTCTTTCAGTTTTATTGTAAATGGGAAACCTCTTGGAGATGTTAAGCTGATCAGTAGGGGTTTATGTCAAGCATGTCCTCTCTCACCTTACCTGTTCCTCTTTTGTGCGGAAGCTTTTCCAGGACTGATGCGCCATGCTATTGATAACTCCACTCTACATGGTTTCACTTGCTCTAGACCTGGGCCCATTATTAGTCATCTTTTTATTGCAAATAATATCCTGATTTTCTGCAAAAGCTATCGTCGAGCAATGTGAACAGGTTCAAGATATTCTAGCTGCTTATGAGAAGGCTTCTGGACAAGTTATCAACGTGTCTAAGTCCGCTATCACTTTCAGCCCCAATGTGCCCCCAATGCTTCAATGTGATATCATGGCACGATTAGGCCTTAACTCTACTATTTCCCATGATTGCTATTTGGGCCTCCCTACTATTGTCGGCCGAAACAAAAGTACAGTATTAAGGAAAAAGTTTGGAAGAAGATACAGAGTTGGCGTTGTTCTCAGTGGGTGGCAAAGAGGTACTTTTGAAGGCCATGTTTCAAGCAACGCCAACTTATACTATGAGTCTTTTCAGGCTATCGACTACTCTTTGTACGGAGTTGGAGTCTATGATGGCAATCTTTTGGTGGAACAATTCGGGAGGAAAATCAGGAATACAGTGGGTTAGTTGGACTCGCATGTGTGAACCAAAATGCGTTGGAGGTTTGGGTTTTTCATCATCTAAGTCTCTTCAACCAGGCTATAGTTGCGAAACAAGGGTGGTGCTTAATTTCCAATCCATCATCCCTAATGGCACGTGTTCTCAAAGCAAAATATTTCCAGTCCTCGTCGGCCTTGCATGCCCAAGTGGATTTTAGCGCATCTTTTATATCTTTGTTCGTTGATGATACTTCTTGGAATGTCTCTTTTTTTTGGAGCAAGTGTTTCTTCCCCTACATGTTGAAAGAATTCAGCGTATTCCTCTCCTCTTAGTCCGGATTCCCAAGCTGATCGCCGTGTTTGGCATCATGATCCTTCGGGTTCTTACGCGGTGAAATCGGGATATAAACTTGATTATTCTTTGACTCAAGACTGCTCTAGCTCAGGTGTGGGAACTTATTTTATCTGGTGGCGTAAGCTTTGGAAACTATGGTTACCCTGTAAAGTGAAAATCTATTTATGGCGTGACTTTTTTGATGCTTTTCCAACGCGTGATAATTTGATTAAAAGACAGGTGAATGTTCGGACAGTAACAAAGCTATTTTTCGTGTTTTGTGGGGCTGTAACCTGGCCAAGCAAGTTTGGTATTTTAGCTCTATTGGTGCTTCTCTTTCTGGTTTTACTGGTGTGTTCTTTGGTGAATTGTGCGTATTTGCGATCACTGCTTTATCTCCTGACGACTTGGAAGTCTTTTGCTGTGTTGTTTGGAGTTTATGGTGGTCTCGAAACCTGTTGGTTAATTTTTCAGAATACGATCTCATCGCCTCAAGAAATTCTGGACAGAGCTAGTCGGTTGCTCGCCGGATTAGTTGGTGCCGATTCCTGTAATTGATTGATATATAAGGTAATTAATTGATTGATCATTAATTGACTATACGTAAGTTGATTTTACCTATTTTTGTGTATAACTGATTCAATAGTTCTTTCTCTCTTTTTTAGTAGTAATTTATATTAAAAAAAAAAATCTCTAATCCGGAGTTATATATCCACCCTATAGTCTAACTATTTAAATTATTTATTTTCATGATTGTCACACTAGTTTTTTTTTTTTTGTTAAACTTTTAGTTGCCGATCAAAAACACGTAGCTAACTTTTATATTACTACATATTATTATGTGTGCCAGTCGTAAATCAATGATAAATAAGCGATATACTATTGTATATCATTCGTAAATTAGTGATATACCATTTTATATCATGTTATACCAATAGTAAATTATTTACATATTATTATATATCTGTGGTAAATATGTAATTTGATAGGGGCATAATAGTGAATATACTATTATATATTGGTGGTAAATGAGTGAAATTTGTTTTTGATGTTCTGGTAAATAAGTGATGTATCACTTTATGTTGTGGTAAATAAATAACTTACTAGGGGTATTAATAGTAACTATGCAACCATAAATAAATTATATTTTTTTGAAATCATGGTAAAAAAATTATACATCATCTCATAATAGTGGTAAATAATTAATTTACCAACAGTATACTAGTAAATATGCTATTGTAAATAAGTTCTATATTTTTGAGATCATGGTATATAAATGATATACCACCTCAAAATTGTGGTAAATAAGTAATAAACTAGGGGTATAATGATAAATATGCTACTATAAATAAGTGATAAAATTTTCAAATTATGGTAAATAAATGATATATCAATTTATAATAGTAGTTAATAAGTAATTTATAGAGGATAATAATAGTATATAGGCTACTGCATATAAGTGATAAATTTTTTTGAGATTATGATAAATAAATGATATATTATTTTATAATAGTTATAAATAAAAATTTACCAAAGATACGTTAGTAAACTCAAATTATTAATATTAAGTAGAGGGATTTATTTATTCATAAAATAATAATAACAAAAAAGAAAAAGACATCTACTAGATCGTACCTTCAAAAGTGGAGTATTTTTGCTCAATCCCCAGTATAGTAAATTCCTGTAAACTCTACTTTCAGTCGATGCAGAACTTTGAGCCCTATTTGGGTTCTATGAAAGTACTTTGGTAAGATCTCGACGAGGTATGTATTGCTACAAATATTTCCTTGTGTTTTGATTCTCAAATGATTAATGTTCTGAAACGTTCTTCAAGTTAGATTTTTACTTCTTAAAAATGATTTTCACAATAGAAGTCAAAAACTTGGAATTATTCTAATAAAAGAATCATATGAAAAAATGTCAGGGGGAGGCATGGAGTTTGACGGGTAATTTTGCAGGAGGATATGAATATACATTGTCGTGTGCAAAATTATTCATAATAAAAAGTGAGCAAAATGTCAAGTGCGGGAAAATATTTAAGTTGAGGAATTTTATTTGCCATCAACAACGGTAAATGGTGTGCTCACAAGTCAATCTAGCGAGCTCATTATTAGTGCTCGCAAATTGGTCACCGACTTAAACTTCATCTGAGAGATAACTGGCAAGCTCATTGATCGCAAGGAAGAAAATTAGCTAGCTTATTGCCATTTGCTCGCAAATAGAGAAACTAGCCAAAAGAAGACCCAGCATGCTAAAATTCTGAAGAAACATATACAACCACAATAACTTCTTTTAGAAGACAGATAACTTAACTATTTTTCGGATAATTATGTTTATTTAAGGATAATTTATTCAAATTTAGATAATTAAAGAATATTTATAATTATCTCATAATATTAGAGATAATCATGTTGCATGAGATAGTGTATACAATTATAAACGATTAGGATTCTTCTCCTATAAATAGAAGTCCTCCTTCAGTAGTAAACTACGATGGAAACAAGTTATCTTTTTAGATTGAACCACTATAAAATCACGTTTTTTTTACTTTATTGTTATTGTTGTATGCAGTTTGGCTGGATTCACTTTCAAAATCTGACTATTCATTTTGTTGTCAAAACCTTCGTCAACACGTATTATATCAGTAGTGAATGATTTTGAACTATCATAGTATAATATGATTTCATTCTCTGTGCTTAATTTTTGCATTTTATATAATTATGATATTACATGACACTAGAAGAATGTTTACTAAAGGCTCAGCCCTCTTTCGGCATAATAAAAACTAATGACAAAAATGGCTGAAATTGGCCAAAAAGGGAGGGATTTATAGACATAGATGTTTTAAACTACTAATTTTAGATACATGCATGTATTCATTGGAAATATCATGATCACATCACTTACATATTAGCAGAAAGGATTACAAAATTTTTATGTGAAAACACACATTTCACAACCAATGAATATCATATATCAAATAGGATCATCATATAACACAAACTAAATCTAGATGCAAAATCCCAGATAATAAGGATCTTGTGTGCTGATCTCTTAATGCGTGCTCCTCCTTGATCTTCTTGTTGATGGATTGGTGATCACACCTCCAACCTTAGATCTTCTTGTCTATTCTCTAGTTCTTGGAAGATTATGTGAGTAGGAACCAAGTTGAATCCTTCTGTTAGAGAATAATCAAAAACATCTTCTTGATTTTCTAATCATGATGGCTTGAGATTATGTGAGAATGCAAGAAACTCTTTCTCGCTCTCCTTGTTAGTTATGGCCCAATTTTACACACTCTCTTTCTGTTTCACTTGTAGTACTAGTAGGCAACTGTACAGTTTTTTCTCTCAAATATATCTTATATAGGGCTTAAACTGCTAATTTTAGTCCAATTAGGAATAGACTTGTTCTCCAATATAGGCTTTATATGTATTTTTATAAGATTACAAAACTCTTATTACATCTTTAGAAAAATACCAACTTCTATGTAGAATCTTTATTTTACACAAGTTTATGAAATTAATATTACGAACACCACCAACTAATTAATGAGTATTGTTGAGCTAGACAAGAGACCTAATGGATCTAAATAACTTAAACTCCAATAGTTGATAAATATCATAATAACTTTTGTTATAGTATTTATCTAATTACTATTAATAAAAGGGTCATTCCACTAAAGGCTCAATACTGCACTCTTAGATTAAGTGTCATACTTTTTATAGAGATTTAATCAACTAACCTTGACTAAGCGATCTATTTAGTATATTTTATACCACATATGATATCTATATACAATGTTATACTTAGATAAATGAAATTATTGTAATACCCTTCCAATACATATTTATCTTTAAGTTACCATCTTTCTATCTAAGAATAATATTGTCAATAATTTTGCTCATAATGGTTATTAAATAAAATTATCAACCACTCATAAAGTGTATATTAAGATCTTAGATTTTATTGTTCCAAGAATCTTGAAAGATCCCAAAGTAGCATTAATATATAGTGTGTCTAACTATTTTGTGTTCCAATCAGTTCATAAAACATAGCATCCAAGATGCCTTCGCCTCGTTCAAAATACAAGCTAGTCTTTTAACAAGTCAAAATACTATAACTTATGAAAGCAAGTCCAATCAAATACTAAAGATTAAGAACTACATGCTAGAATCTAGCAAGTATTAATATAAAAAATTGAGTTACGGTAATTACAACTCCAATTCTTATATTACCTGGTCTACTTCAATATACATATCTTGTTTATGTTATACAAATATTTCTATCAAAAGTCACATATTTCAGTGAATTGAGATACATCATTATCATTGAGATAGACAAACACTACAATATATGGTAAATAACGTATTCCATCTTTATTTACAGATTGTGAACAAAATTCATTTGAACTTAAATAAAGAAACAAATCTCCTCATAATTAACACACTTAATCATGTTTGTTTCTTTATGCTCTAATAAAGCCATAGAATTTTTTTCAAATAAATAAACTATTCTACTAAGATAGTTTAATCTAGAAAATATCATAAAATAGATTTTAAAGAAAGTTGTTATATAGAATGGTAATTTATTATTTCGTAGGGTAAATATCCCAATAATAGAATAGTCCAGTTGAGACTCAAACCATTTTTAGCCTATAGATGTTACTGGAATTTCGATATAAAATATGTTGGTAGTATAATTAATATATAAATTTGGATATGAAGCAAATATTATTCTATTGATTTCCTATGGAAAGAATAAAGTAAGTAACATTATCCTAAAATGAGTAGCGGTTTACCTTAGAACTATGATAGTTATAATCACATAAGAAATTATAATATCTTCTTAAATTTTGTTAGAGATATTATTGTTTGTTCTCTTTTTCCTAATCAAAGGTAACATTTGTAATCTCCTCCTCGTTTCTCTTCTTTTTCTTCTTCTTTCTACTTCATAATTCTCTTTCTCATCTTATACTATTAGAACTATGCTATTTTAAAGCAATTACGTATAACATTTTCATCTTAATTATTGAACTGTATTGAATATATCAGTGTCCATTGATTATATTGTATTTATTACTAGATCTTTATAATCATAATATCGTTATTAACTATAAATAAAATTGGACTATGTCAGTTGTAGTGAGGATCAAAACTGATTGGTTTGTTAGACTAACTGTGAATTGCTGAAATTATTTGTAGTATCGAATGGATGATAAACAAAACTTAATTTTAGTGACCATTCAATTAAATTTGATATGCATTAACTATAATCATGTTCTTACTTTGACTTTTTTATAATGATTAATCAGTACAACAATATTGGAATTTTTGGACTCCTTTTTGGGATTAATGATTTTCCCTTAACTTGTCTAAGTAATTAATCACTTGAATCTTTAGCTAAAATATTCTCTCATGAGAATCACTATTTGTTTATGTTGAGTTACTTAATAAAGTGACTAGCAGACTTAAGGTCAAATATGTAGTTTAATTGGACAAATGGTCATATCAATTAAATTATAGAAACTAAACAAATGAATATGATACCTGATTAATTTGTAACATCATCCTCTACTTGGTAGAATATTGTTTGCTCTGGATCTAGGTCTATACGGATTTGCTATTGAGTTTCACCCCAAAAAGCCTCATAGCATTGAGAAGTTGTGGGATTGCATAGTTTACACTTTGTTGGTCTATGCCTCAAGAGATTTTGACTATTATAATCTGTTGTATCGTTAAATAGCCAAATTAATTATTCTTCCTATCTCTATTTAGCAAAGCTTAGGATAATCCTAATATTACCTAGTAAAGCAGTAAGTAAGGGTCAGTCCCACGAAGAATAACTAAGTTACTACTAATCCTATGAGAGATTAGGGTTGAAAGTAAAATCAAATAAGTAAAATAAGAAAATAAATAAGCTATAAACAAAATGAATAAAATTGGTTAAGGTTTCATTCTCCACTACCAAAACAATTATTATAATTTAATTACCAAATTTTAAACTTAGATATCTATCAAAATTACAAATCCTAAGTAATCCACAAATACACAATTACCTTATTCTTTTCTTAGATTGTATATTAACTAGACAAACGCCATAGATAACCTCTATTCATCATTTAATCTAAGTAAACGCTCTAATATTAATCAACAAAATTATTAACGTAGAGAAAGATCTTAGATTGGTCTAGATTATAATCTCACAAACGTAGAATCTCTAATTGTAAATTATGTTTCATACTATAGATAACTCATCGAATGATCAAATCAACTATAGTTTTACTACCCATAGATTGAAATATAGCAAATGTCTATTCAAACCCTAGTATTAGAATTCTATCATGATCATATAGTAGTACTCTTAAATAAATCAAAATGTAATTCATAAAGCAATATGCATAAAAGAACATAAACAACTTTAATTAAACAATTAATTATATAAAATCTAGAAAAATCAATGAATACTCATATCTAGGGCTTTGAAATCACTCTTAGCTTAATTTATAGCCTAATCTAGTATGCACACAAGAATAAATAGTAACATCATCATGCTAGAATTCAGAAAAGCAAACAAAAACTAAAGGAAAGCAAGGAAGAAAGAATGATGAATGCTGCGGTGACTTGAAGCTTTCTTCTTCCTCTCTCTAGGTTTTAGTATATTTTTGTGGCTCCTAAGTGCCTATGACTCACCCCCATCTGTTATAGAACATCTTATATATAGCCTATTGATTGTAGGAAGCATCTAAGTTAAGTCCTATTCAGAATAGGCAAGTTGGGCCGTCAAAATCAGATAAGTTAGTGAAATTTTGTGTCTTTGGCACCGCAACACACAAATGCTAGTGCCGGGGCACTGACTTTCTGGAGTTATTTTTTTTTTTTTCTAATTTTTCTCTATGGCTCCGTAGCACTCAAAGCCTGGAGCCAGGGTGTTGATGCCTTTTTAGCCTGGTTCTCTTCTAGCTCGTCCAACTTGTCTCATTTTCGCTCGTTCTCGGCCCGATTTAACTCATTTTCATCATTTAACCTCTATAATATCTATAAACATAATAATGACACAATTAGTCTTAAAACAATATAAAAAAACAAAGAAGTATTGGAAATAACCTTCATATAGGTGTAAAATCAATACCTATCACAATCACTCTTCTAAGTAGGCTTTGTTTCTGATACCATTTGTAACATCTCCTCTAATTAGTATAGTATTGTCCGTTTTAGGCCTAAGTTCGTACGGGTTTGTTCTTAGGCTAAAACCAAAAAAGCCTCGTACCATTGGCATGTGGATCCTTAGTTATGAATCAGTGCCTTCTACTTTCCCTAGATAATGTAGGATTTCAATATTAGTAAAGGATAAACAAACTAAAATTTTATTTCTTTACGATAAAAATAACTAAAGAAAAATTAAAAGTACGCTTCAGAATGAATACTCCTAAATTTTTTTAAATCGTATTCAGTTTTTTTCATAACCGTATTTTCAAAACACAAAAAATCGTACTTCATGTTTTTTAAACTTTTACCTAAAAGTGTGTTTGGCCTAAATTCTTCATTACATATTAATTCCAAAATTGGTCGATTATGCATTTGGAATTGAACTCCAAATTATATTTAAATTTTATAGAACACTTAAAATTATTTTGCACAAAAATAGTATAACTCACACACTCAAAATCTCTTGAGCCACAGGCTAAGAAAGGATAAGTTATGCAATCTTTTTTCTTTCATTAGTCTTTTTTAAATTTTTTTTTCTTTTCATTGGAACACAAATATTGCGCAAAAAATTTTTTAGCAAAAAAGAAAGATTGTAGCAACAAAAGCAAATTTTGTTTTCAAAGAATTTCTTTTTTTGTTCCAATAATATCTTTGAATTGGGAGGTATGTTGTATTTTTTTTTTCATTGTAAAATTAATCATAAATGTCGTGAGTACTATAATAGGTACTATAGATATCATACAATAATACTTTTTAAGTAGCATAAGTATACTTATTAGTACCATAGATATTTACCAATGGATATTTTACAATGATATTCGTATAAATTGAAATGGAAAAAAAAAGTAAGAAATATTACAATAAAGTATCCTACCATATTACCTAGGTTTCTGCATAAATTGAAAAAAAAAAAAAGGTTATATAAGTATCCTTCTGTGTTAATATTATTGTAGGTAGCTAGAATATGGGATCAATGAGTGTTGGTGGTTCTTATTGTACATGATAAAGGATCCAGAAGTTATTTGTGCATCTACTTTAGGCGTAAATATAGAAACGAGGCAAATGTTATTTTACTTACTATTTTAGGTTTATTTTAATTTTAGTGACTATTTATTTGTTTCCTTTTTATGTCAGTTAATTGTTCTAGTCTACTTTCATAGTTTTTTGTGTTATGCTTATCTATAAATAAATCCTTCTACTATCACGGTAAGACAGACTTGATTTCTAAAATTCAACTATTCAAATGAGCCCTTCTGTTAGCATTAAAAGCCTGGTGTTTAAAATCCCATAACTCGTTTGAAATTAAAATTTGTCGTATATGAAGCAGATGGTGCCCAGGATGTTGTAGGAGACGGAGTGAGTTGAACTCTTTCTTCTAGTGAAGTATTCTAGATCATATAACCAAAAACCAAAATGTTCAATTTCCATTTTTGTCACATGAGGAGATGAAAATAATGTAATTTTTCC
>JXTC01001113.1:0-12347 GCA_002914845.1 Trema orientale | reverse complement strand
TGTTATGTAGATTTTACTATTTATGTTGTGTTTTTTTTTTTTGTTTTTTTCTTTTGGACTTCATTATGTCTTGTTGTTATGTTATGGATTGAGATTTATGAACTTTATTATTGTTTTGAGTTTTGACATAGGTTCAATGGATTGAATTAGTATTTTATGTTAATTTGAATGCTTATTTGCTTGTTTAGCTCATGTATCCGTATCTCGGGTCTGTGGGTCATGTCCAAATCAGGTTATGTCGTGTCCACAGGTTGAGCGGGTCATGTCGTGTCAGCCCACAGCCCAAACAGGTCGTATTAGTGTCGAACTTTTTCCAACCCATTTTGTCACAGTTCGTGTTTGGGTTGAGAGGTTTTCTGCAAATGTTGAGCCTAAACCAGACACAAACACGACCTATGACACGAATTGCCACCTCTAGTTTTATTGTTACTCTAATCACCCCCCCTCCCCCCGCTTTTCCACTCTTATAAATAACTATTGATTTCCTAATATAAAGGAAGACTGTTTTTTGAACTCCATCTGATAATCCTTAGGTTGAGAGGTCTATTTTTGACATATGACTATAGAGGTGTGAATTGTTACTATACTTCTCCTTTATGTGTTTGTGTGCATGTGTATCTGTATATGTTTCTTACGCATTTGCTTAATGCTTGTCTGTTATATTTTATATTGCCCCATTCCTACTAATGCAGTTTTTTCTTTTTCAGTAATCCTTGATGGTTAGGATGATTAAAATTGGATAGCTATATCTCTATTTCTTCCCCCTCAACTGTGCTAATCCTTTTGTTCTTTCCTGGACTCTGCCTTTGCTACTCATATAAAACATGATTTTATATGTTGGATTGAATCTTAATAGTTCTATTAGATAGCAATACCTCTACCTTATTTAGTTATTTATTTATTTTTAATTTGTAAATCTTTGTGTTATCTACTTTGTGGTCTTTTCTTCATTCCTGAATTATATGTTCTTTCCTCAACTAAACCATTAAATATGTTAGCTAAGTTTATCCTTTTTTTTTTTAATTTTATTTTTCTTTAGCATTGTCAACCAATGTAGTTAAGAGATGAGATGCAAAGAACACTGATAAGTGAATTTTATTCACTTATTTGGTTATGATTTTATCTCCTTATTTGTTTAATTTCTATGATTTCTCTTTAGTTTTCGGGTTTTTATTTTTTTTTCTCAGGTTTTGAATAATTATAGAAGCATTGGACAAGCTCACAAAGTTAGTAAAGAACAAACTGAGGCGTTTTAGGCAGAAGCTCAAGCACTGCGGCGCTGTGGAGACAGTGCCGCAGTGCCTAAGGTTCTGGAATTTTTTCTAGAACCCATAGACCCGTGGTGCTGTGCAAGTACCGCTGCAACGCTACCCTATTTTTGTCCAAGCGTTGTGGCGCTATGTACCTAGTATCGAGGTGCTCTCGTGTGGTGTTGTACGATAAGTTTTTCAGCGCCACGGCGCTGGCATGTGTTCTTGCACTTTTTGGCCAGATTTGACCTAGCCGCCAAGGGAATATAAAAGAGATCTTTTGGGATCCGAGAGAGATATCTTGGGACGTGTTTTCCGAGCTTGTTCAGCTATTTTCAAAAGACAAGAAGAATAAAGAGAAGGATGTGAAGAGAATCTCACCAAATCAAAAGAGTTTTTCTTTCTCATCTCTTCCTTTCATGATGTTGTTCTTATTAGCTTGTTTTTATTCTTTTCCATTATGAACTAAGCATTTTATGTAGAGGAATGATGTAACTAATACTTAAAACTATGTCTTGATTTTCAATATTAATTTTGTGGTGATTTTTCATTGGTTTATTTGTGTTATTTTATACTTTATGTTTCTCAATTGATTAGCAACCATTGGGATATTTTGATTTCTAGAATCCGGTACTTGAGAGAGGGGATTTTTAGAGATATGACTAGAATAACATAACCTAGGATATTGTAGAGTTTGAGAAAACCTATGAATCCTTTGAAGCTTGTTATTAAGAACTATAAAGCTTAATGAACTCTTGTTTTCTCAATTTTGAATAGAGATATTGAAATAAGAATTTAAGGGTGGTTTTCACTCGGCACTCCAGAGAGGGAGCAGAAATAATTTTGAGTTCCTGCATATAAACTAGGAAAATTAATCAAGTGGTGTTGTTAATTGAAAGACATAGTAGATTGTTAGATGAAGTCAAACCTCTAAAATTCATTCTTATTGTTATTTTCCTTCAAATTTACAATTGTGTTGTGACATTTAATTTTGTATTTTAAATTTCCTTTGATCACTATACATCCATAATTAATTCGAATTGTCTAGATAAAATTAGTATTATCCAATTATGGTACTTAGTAGAATTTCAATACTAATCCCTGTGGGTATGATAACCTAATTTATCACTTTACTATAAAACTTGATACCGTACACTTGCAGTATAAAATTTCGTGAACAAGCATATTGTTATAGTTTTCAAGTAAGTATGAAAGCTTCACGCACTTGATATTCTATTTTTTTAAGTATATTTTGCTTTGTACTTAAGGAAAGCATAATATCACTAAAAAGTAGCATCACAGTTTTAGTCTTGCTACATGAGAATATTGTATATATCATCCATGTTTCAGTCCATCTTGTAGACTTTATTTCTAGATTTTACTATCCACAGGAAAAAAAGAAGAGTAGTCCTTTTGAGTGTAAATTAATTTTTATGCCAATGCATAATTCACCACTGGTGGAAGAAAATTATAGACAATCATGAGAACATTGCCTTACATAATTCAATGCTTATAATTGCTATGGATGCAGTATTTGTTTTGGAATATTTACACTCAAAGAATATTGTCCATTTTGATTTGAAGTGTGACAACTTGCTTGTGAACTTGAAAGATCATTTACGAATAATTTTGCAAGGTAATTCTGATGGTATTTTCACTTGTAAATAAACATTAAATTTGGCAGTGGTCATAAATGTTTCTAATAAAAAATTATGAGCACTATCTTTTCTCCAAAATTTTCATGTTTGAGCTCACATCTCAGTGCAAAGTTAGATTTTGCTTTTTAATTATGGAATCTTGCTTTCTTCATTTGTTATCCAAATGTGTATAAGGTTTTGTTACTATCCTCATTTCTCTGTGGTTATTAGTAGAGTCACCTGTGAAAAAACATTGTACACATGCAGGAGGTATCATGAATAATACCTTGATTCCAATAATTCTGAGTTAATGTGACTCCAAATGGTTCCTTACGTTGTTTTTCGATGATTACAAACCTAATAATTAATTCATTCAATTATTTACAAAAGATAGTAATATATTTGTACTTGTAATATAGATGAATGTCTTTCCCAATTTGATTTCAAAAAGGATTGGTCCTTGTTTTGTTAATAATTTTTGTTAGTTGCCAAGAGGACGACTCATTGGTAGATGGTATTACTTTATACTCTATTTCTGACAATTGTTCTTTGAATGTGTTTTATTCAATCTGCAAGTCTAACAAATAAGGCAAATTTTTGCCTATATTCAAAAGAATGCCTTCTTCTACTAATACTCAAGACCTTACATAGTCATAAAGTTTAGACTAAACAAATTAAATGCAATTCTAGGTAATTTCTTTTAAGTTTAGGTGTTTCATTTATCAAGCAAGATCACATTTTTATTCCAAACTTAAATCTAAAAGCTCTAAGGAGAGCAACAGAAGAAGCATATGGTTGTAGTTTGAAAAGAAAAATAAAATGACTTACTTTAAAAAAATGACTTCTACCATAAATGTACTGTTCAATTTTTTTCACTTGGGAACTCTTGATTCATGTATAATTTTCCTAGGAACGGTTGGACCTAAAAAAAAAGACGGAACAACATATACAAGAATACATTTACTTCACTGGGCATATCGAGAACGTAAATCATAAGATAATCCATATTATTAGTTTTCAATATAAAGCACCTTCAATTATGCCATTAGAAAAAAAAAAAAAAAAAAACTCACATTAGTGTAATGACATTATCCAAGATAAGAGAAAGAAGGAATATTGTTGACTTGTCAAGTTGATGCAGTAATATGGGCCTCTTTTTCCATTCAAGGAGCAAACAACCCTTCTCACTAGCCAAAGTACACCCATAACAGCCATAGAAAGACAAAATAATCCTTATTTGATTCAAACACTTTAGCACCATTACTTGAAAACTAGCTTACCTAATTATCTTCTCTATTTATTTACTCTTTCATACCTCTGAATCCTACTTAAGGCTTCAAAAGCCACAATGTTCCTAACCTCCAATGTAAAATGAAGCTTCACTATCTACATCCTTTGTATTGACTATTTCATGGAAGAACAGCCTCACTAAAAAATGGCGGAAAGTAATGAAAGGACTTTAGAAATCTCCCAAAAAATAGGCTAATTGAATTAATCACCATGAACGACTCATTGTGCTTGTTCGGCCCAATACATTAATCAATAATTTTTTAGGAAATTTGACTTTGTGTGATCAATTTTTCAAAAAAAAAATGAAACATCCCAAAATCTGAAATTGTTTGAAAAATTATAGATTTATTTAGAAAAATACTACTTTTAAATATATTATGAAATATACTACTTTTTATTAATTGATAAGATACTTGAGATAATCATTCAATTTACTTGAAGCAACAAGACTAGTTACCTCAAGTAACTCGAATGCTTACAATTGAAAAATACCAACTTTGAAAAATGGTATTTTTCTAAATATGTTTTAAAGTTATTATTTTTCTACAGAATATTTAAAAAAGTGATCTTTTACTAAATCTATTTAGAATTTTTTAAAAAATTCAGCCCATCTGGGATTTTTCGATTTTTCGGACTTTGGGCCTGAATTTTTGTAAGAAGCCCCTGAATTTTTGTAAGAAGCCCATAATTTTTAATTTAAAAAATTGTTACTTACATTTTCACTAATATTTCATAAATGTTCACTTTGTATCTAATTTGAGCATTACACAATATGTAATAGTGTCATACTAAGTACTATATTCACTTACTTTATCACAATATACTCAAATAATACTAAATTAAAGAATATTATATATAATTAGTACACAATTAGTTATTGTATATCTAATTTGATCGTATGTTTTTATGCTAAGTAATATACTCACTTATTTTTTCATATTATGAATAGTGATATTAGACTAATTTAAATTTTCACTTAATTTTAGAATCCTCTGCAATTTTTCAAGTAATTTTGACATAGAATAATATGCAATAATATTATACCAAGTGTTCTAGTAACTTACTTTATCACATTGTAATCAATGATATTAAAATAATAAAATTTGTCACTAGTTAGTGCAAAGTCATTCATTTTGTACCTAATTTGATTATGAGTCTATATATAATAATGTTATAATAAGTACTATTGTCACCTAGTTAATGAGATTATAATGAGTGATAATAAATTAGTGTGAATTTTCACATAATCTTGCAAAATTTATCCACTTTCTATTAGATTTAAGCATGAGAAGATATGTAATAGTGTTATACTAAGTAGTCTAGTAGTTAGTTTGTCACAATATACTCAAATATATTAAATTAATTACATTATTTTTAATTAGTGGAAAGTCCTTCAATTTAAAACTAATTAAAGCATAAGACAATTTGTAATAGTGATATAAATACTCTAGTCACTTGCTTTGCCGTATTATGGTCAAATATATTAAATTAATTTTGTTTCTCAGTAATTAGTGCAATATCATTCAATTTAAAACTAATTTAAGTACAAGATATTTTTTAAAATGTTATATTAAGTACTCGGATAATATTAGGTATCCCAATTATTTTACCAAAATTTTTGTACCAATATATGTAGTAAGTGAGTTGTCATCATTCAAGTGGTGTATTAAAATTTACCACAAATGAATTTAATACAATTCACCACTTGAATGGTAACAATTCACTTGCCACAAGTATTGGTATGAAAAATTTGGTAAACTATTTGGGATACCTAGCATTATTCCTAAGTACTATAGTAACCTAAATTGTCACAATATACTCAAGCATATTAAATTAATCTTATTGTTCTAACTAGTACAAGGTTATTTAATTTAACTTATTTTAACCATAAGATAATATGTAAATAATATTATACTAAGTATTAAAATCACTTTTTTTGTAACATTAAACTCAAAAAGATTAAATTAATTATATTTCTCATTAATTAGTTCGAAGGTATTCAATTTATTTATTTAAAAAAAGTTATTCAATTTATATCTAATTTGACAGTCAAATAATATTTGAATGTTGTTAAACAAGATATATATGTATGTTATTTTAGTTACTGTTTTTTTATTATTTAATTTATACCTATCTTAATCAATTTACTATCATTAGTTTATTGTATTACATATAGATAATAATTCTGTTTTATGATTTTCTAGAATGTATATATATATATAATTATTAACTATTTTTGGGCATTAAAGCCAAGATTAAATTTTTATTTTTCAAAATACTTATTTAAACAATATCAAAAAACTTAATTTATCTCTATATTATATGACTTAGTATGCATATATAAGATACATATTACATCTAAATTACCATGTAGGCTAATTTTTTTTTTACGCAATATTTAAAGTTCTTTATATGACCAATATTATGAGTATTACTATAATTGTATTGCATCATTAAGTAATATCATTCACTGTGCTGTTATTAAAACTAATATTACACATATATAAAAACGCGGGCATATCCATTCATCTTTTTCTAAATGAGACCATAATGAGTAAGAGTATTTACTAATTCAACTCATCATTTTACTTTGGTTGGGCCAAACTGACTTAAGAAGACACCTATGAATTGGCTAAAATAAATTGAGCATCATGAATGGCTCATTGCCCTTAATCAGCCCAGCCCATGAATCAATCATTTTCTTATAAATAGTTGTTAATTACATACGAGATTATGATTAGTTATGATAGATTAATTCATCCACTTTGTATTTAATTTAGGCATTATATAATATATAGTTGTGCTATACTAAATATGATAGTCAATTTATTATAATAAACTCAGATATGTAAAATTAATAAAGTTTATAATTACACAGTCATTCATTTTTTTATCTAATTTGATCATAATAGAATACGTATTAGTGTTATTATAACCACTATACTTCGTTACTTTGTGACATTATGATTAATAATGCTTGATTAATTTGAATTATCACTTAATTTTATAAATCATCCTCCATTTTTCAATAATTTTAGATGGGACAATATGCAATAGTATTACACTAATTACTCTAGTGATTTACTTTATCACATTATATTCAATGATGTTAAATTAATGAAATTTCTCACAAATTAGTGCAAAGTCATTCATTTAGTTTCTAATTAGACCATGGGTCAATATGTAATAGAATTATGGTAAGTACTATAGTCACCTACTTCGCGAGATTATGATTAATGATAATCGATTAGTATGTTCTAAATTTTAACATGTCACCATATGTAATATTAAAGGTAATTAATAAACCCACCAAATTTGTCATATTTTACTTGATCATATTAAATTAACTAAATTTCTCACTAATTTCACTTATTTTGTGAAGTGTCAATCGATTTTCTCTCACTAATTATTTAAATTAATTAACATCATTCTATATGATACCATGTTTTTTTTTCATGATTTCAATTGGATTTATTACTAATGAGAATAAGTTTACATAAATTACTAATTTCAATGACAAATTAAAAGAATATATTTTTGTTATTTAGTCTATTAACTTATTTTTTCACATTGTACTCTTATTTACTAAACTAATTATATTTCCCACTAATTATTTCAAATTCATTCAATTCAAATCTAATTTCATTATGANGCAATATATAATAGAGTTAAGCTAAGTATTATAACCACCTACTTTGTGATATAATTATTAATCATTTAAATTAATGTGAAATTTCACTATATTTTTGCTAAATTTATAAATTTTGTATCCAATTTTAGCATTGGAACATATGCAATAGTATTACGGTTTGTTTGGCAAGCATGATTAGACTGGACTGGACTGCATTATTAATTGGGATTGGATTGGATTATCTAGTACTATACCGTGTTTGGTGCAACACAAGACTATAATATAAACACATATTAAAAAAATTTCTTAATGGAGTTTTAGTCATATTTTATTTATAAAATAAGAAAATATATATTTCATATGTAGGAGAGATAAAGTTAAATTATAGTCAAATAAATAATTATATTTTTAATTTATTTTTTAAAATATGATGTGTATAAAATATTCATTATAAAAAATGAAATGCAATATTTAAAGAAAAAACTAGAGATAAAGTATATCTTAAAAAAAATTATACCAAAATTTTTTTAAAGAAAATAAAAAAACTCATCAATTTGTCCCTTGGCTGGGACAAAATAAATCTAAGCTCTTGGTGGGATTATTTATCTCGTGCCAAGGGGACTAAATTTGGGACTTGATTCTTTAGTCTAGTCCCATGAGCTAATCCGGTGCTCCAAACTTATCCTTAGTATAAGTAATATATTCACCTATGTTGTGAGATTAGGATTAATGTAATATTAATGTCATTTTTCTGTTACTTTTGTAAAAGTTATCCAATTTGTTCCTAATTTTAACATGTCACAATATTTAATTTAAGTTAATTAATATACTCACCCAATTTGTCATATAATACATTATGATGTTAACTTAATTAAATTTCTCACTAAGATATCACATTTTGTGACATATTACTCAATTTTCACTCACTAATTAATTGTATTAGATTAAATTATATACATATACACTTCTTTATTCATCACTGGACCTATTACTAATGAGAATAAGTATAATTAATTTACAATTCAATGGGAAGATAAAAATAACACAGGAAATAACTATGGAATGACATCAATTTATCAAAATGACAATGAAAATTTTATTTAAAATTTGAAACGACATCTATTTCTCAACAAGACATTAAAAATTTCATTTACAACTTGAAACGACAACAAATTCACAAAACAACATTGAAAATTGGCATTATAACTCAAATAGTTGCTCTTTGAATCAAAATAGTTGCCCTTTAATGCATAATACTTGAACTTTAATGCAAAATACTTGTAATTTATTAGTTTGTCCGCACCCAAAATAGTCAATTTGGAAAAAATGAATAGTAATTTCGTAGTGATTTTACAATTCAGCTCCTAACTTTTTCAGTTTAATAATTTTTTATGTCATTGATTTTATACTATTACCCCTCAAAAGCTACTTTCACATTTTCCAAGATTTTGTTTTACCAATTTAATGGTAGTTTTTGGCGATCACCTGCTACTCTAGGTAAAGATCCTTCTCATAATTTTGTCCTTTTGTGAGGCACCAAGTGCCTCAAAAGTACTCTGAGAGAGGTGAGAATTTGTCGTTGTCTATATTTCCTCTATTATTTTCTTGTCTTTTGTTGATGATGGGATAGTCAACTATGTACTCTTAAATCAGTTATTCCTTTTATAAAAAAAACTTTAGTTTTATTTGTGCTTGCTATTTAATTTTTTTTAATATAGTCTTTGCATATTAAGTTCTGTGGTGTTTGCTAAATTTTAAAACACGTTTTATTGGTTATGATATTTGTTGTTTATTTTAATTCAATATAAAATTAGTAATCATTTATTACTGTTAAATTATGCTATCATCATGACTTTCTGGATGTTTAAAATTTCAATTCAATTTTAATTAATTTTATCTCTCCCGCCCCACAAGTAATAAACTAATTTATAAAAAAAGTTTAGGCATATAGAGAATCTCGATCTGATGTAAATTGGCCATAATAATCAGTTACTTTCTTATTATGTGCATGTTTGTTTGTTTGTGTTTTATGCATATCATCTCTATCTTTTACTTTTTTGTTTTTTTGTGATGAGATAGTCAACTATTTTGTCTTGATCAATTATTTTTCTAATTAAAAACTTCAATGATATATGTGCTTGATCAGTCTTTCTTTTTATTTTTTTTGACATAGATCCTGCATAATAAGTTTTCTCTTATTTACTAAATTCTAAAATATTGCTCAGTTGGTTATATCTGTCGTTATTATGTAAGAACTATATCAGAATAAATTAATTAGCAATCATATGTATAACTGAAGTTTTCAATCCAAAAGATAAAAAAAAAATTAAAAAAATGATTAAAGACAGCGTAATTAACTATCCCATGCATGTAAAAGATGGAGATAATATGGACAACATAGGAACAAATAAGTATACTAATTTATAAAAATGTAATTAATTATTATGGTTAAACTACATTAAATCGAGGTTTTTTGCACATCTAAACTTTTCTTATACAACATTTTGTTTATGAAATGCGAAAAGGTCAAACATGCAGAAAATCTCGATCTTGCGTAATTTGATCGTTATAATTTATTAATTTCTTATATATTTATATACTTATTTGTTTGTGTATTATCTAAATAGTCTCTATCTTTTACTTTCTTATTTTTTTAATCATAATATAGTCAATTATGTTGTCTTCAATAGTTATTTTTGGATCAAAAAGTTAAGTTATACATTGTATCATTTTGCACCCTCAACTATAAATAGTTATAGGAGCGCTCTGAAAGGGAAAAAAAAATCCTAGCATCTTTTCTCTTTCTCTCTGAAAAACTCTGTCGTTGCTCTTACAATAGACCAAAGACGGAGTGCTTTGATCTCCTTCTTTAGCCTCTCTTCCTCCTCCCCTATCCTCCCTCATCCCCTTCGGGAATGAGGGGTTATTCTATTTGTTTTTTTAATTTTCGAATAAGTTTACAATTAGATCTGGTTAAAGTACCACATTTGTATGGTTTTAGTACCACCTGATCTTTGATCTGTTTGGGCTTTTATTTTTTTACTAAATCCTGAATCTGAGAATTATTTCATTGGACTTAGATTTGTAATACGGATTTGTCTATTTCTTTTCGGACGTGGATCTTATTTGGTGTTAGAATCATAATACTGTATCCGCTAAGATCACAATCTAGTAGTAGGTGAAATTATGGTATCCACAATCTTGTTGTTGTGGTATTTGTGATCTACTTTTCGTCTCCTTTTTTGAGGAGTGTTTGAAATTATAATCCTTTGTGGTTGCACTATAATTGAAGTTTTTTCTTGCTTTTATTAATAATATTCCCTCAAGGAGCTAGAGTTTTATCCAAAAAGAAAAATATAAAAAGTTATATCAATATTTCTGAACTCCATCTATAGTCGTTCTGTCAGTTTAATTAAAATAAAAATCACATGATTGTCACATGACCTAAATTCAAAGAATATTTTAGTAATTTGGTGAATCAAAATTACAAAAATATAAAAAAAAAAAGTTAAAAAGAATTCAAGAAAAAAAGAAAATGAAAGTTCAGTCTCCTCACAGTAGTCTTCTTCTCAACCTAAGCTTCAATGTTATCATATCATTCTAATTTTATAAATCGTAAAAGACTTTTAGAATTCGAGATAGGACTTATTATATGGGTTTAATTTAGACTTTGGATAGTGCATCGAGTTTGGTTTATTTTTTAATTTTCTTGATTTGTTTTTTCATTTTGGTTTTCAATTTTCAGAGTACGACGAAGAAGGGAGAGGAAAAGAACAAGTGAGAAATTTGTTAGATATGGTTGCTAAGCAAAAGAAAAAAAAAATGCTTAATTCGATTAAGGTATATGTTTTATATATGGTTACAATATTCTTTCAATTTTGCTGATTGTGGAGCTTTTGCTTTTTAAGCAAATGGTAGTGATGATGATGAGTTTGACTTTAGAAGGCTCCAAATTTTACCAAGAATAATTAAAGGTACTCTTTTTTTTCTTTTGTTTTAAAAAATGCTTGTCGAATATTTTTTTTTTTTCATTTTATATTGATGTGATTTTGATTAATTAAATTACTGAAATATCCTTTGAATTTAAGTTATGTGACAATCACATGATTATTATGTTAATTAACATGACAGAATGATCATAGATGAAGTTTAGGTGTATTGATATAACTTTTTATAGATGAGGGTGCACAGTGAGATAATGTACAAAGTTCAGTAGGAAAAAGATTAAAAAAAAAAAAGACCCTAAAAAAATTAATAGAAATAAAATAGAACTAATATTAGGAGACTTTAAGGGGTTTTGCTCCAAAAAATTGACTTCAAAGTTAATTTTACTTAATTTTGCCAAGTTCAATGGGTTTATGTATTAATAAATTCTAGTTCTAACAACTATATACTAATATAAGCTAACAAGTATGAGATTTTCTATTTCTCTTTTAATAAGTTTAACATGTATACATTTTTCTTTTAATTTTGTGGAGTTCGGATTTGGTTGTGGGTTGAAAACTCCTTAATCCGCGATCCAATCTACAGTTTCAGTTT
>JXTC01001110.1:0-19310 GCA_002914845.1 Trema orientale | reverse complement strand
ACCATCATAAAAACCCTGATTCATCAACACATAAAAATGTTTTAGAAATAAAAACACATCTAGATACAGATCTACCGAAGACGAGACACGCATCATAATTAATCTTCATGCATAAGAATAAGTACCTCGCTAGCACCGACTATTTTGAAATACTCGTTGGTGTTTTCAGCACGTTGCTTATCATCGATTTTTTTCGAATACTTGTTAGCATCGAGTATTTGGGAATACTCGTTGGTGTCTTCAGCACATTGCTTATCTTTAGCTTTACCCTTAGCTTCATTATCACAAAAGAATAAAATAAGAAAAATTGAAAATCAAATTGAACACCAAGAAATAAAAAAACTAGAGTTTGGTCATTAAAAAAAAAAAAATCCTTGATCCTCGTGCATTATTTAAGATAGAATCTAGGATTAGAATCTCTCAAAAGAAAAAATAGAATCTAGGATTAGAATTTAAAATTAAAAAAAAATGCAAGTAATCCAAATTCGGAAATTATAAACACAAAAAAAAGAAAATTACAAACAGCCAAGACTGTAAAATTAAACGAGAGATCCAATATTAGATAAAAATACAGACAAAACTAGGTTAATCGTTAAAAAATGAGCAAAATATAGGAATGAACAAAAAAATCGGATATTACAATTGGACTTACCTTGATCACGCGAGGTGGACATTATGGAAGAGAGGAGGGTTGCAACTTGCAAGGGATCCGTTCACTACGCTACTCGCGTCTCTGTATTACATTAATATATAGCACTGATGGGCTTGATAATTGGGCTATTATTAACCCAACTTTTTTACTTGGCAATACAGAGGTAATATGAATAATGCTATGAAGTACAAGTGGTGCTCAGCACCTCAATTTGTCATTGGCTAATCATAATTATAATTCAGGTAGGGTCTATGTAGGACTCAGTTTATTAATTAAAATCATCTAATGACAGACAGATACGTCATTGTGATATTGAGCACCACTAGTGCCCATAGCATTGCTCATGCAATATGGCCCTATTTTTTATTAGGCTTTTTAAGAATATTATGGTAGAAAGAGGAAAAACTTAACGAATATACTGTGAACTAAAATAAGAATGTAATTAAGCTGTTCAATCCCCCGATTACAAGAACAACTCCAGCATCAATTTCTGTAAGCATAATCAAGTCTCTATTGATCATAATAATTTCATCTGGTGCAACAATGTGTGGTAAAGAATTAGGGTTTCATGCACTTTTTGAATAGAACTAACTGAATGAAATAGAAGTAGAAGAAAAATCATTTACTAATCGGATTTAGCATGTACCACTAGGGAAAGTGAGGAATATTGAATGAGGTTGAACTACGCTGAGGCTACCTCGTCTTCGCTCGCTTCCTGGGGATCGAGAACGAGATAATATTACGACCCGAGCTAGGGTTTGGAATCGGAATTGGCCATTGGCTATGTTTGTGATCGGTCTAAGGAGGATTAGGGATTGAATGGGAAAGGAGCAATAATATGAAAATGTCCGATGTTGATTTCACGATTGATATTGGAGATGCTTCCGGAAAAAAGTACTGAAATTTTTCTTATATACAAGTAAAAATAAAATATTTAGTTGGATGAAATAAAAATTGCAATGGTCAGGGTTTATAGCACAAATGGTGCATGAACTATCCAACTTGTGGTAAGTTAGTCCTCAAAGTCTCAATTGTGGTAATTAAGCCCCTTAATTTTCTGATTTTTAACAATTTGGTCCATGGACTATCTAACTTGCATTCACCATTGAATTTCTCACTAAAAACATAGGTAAGAAGGACGTTGTAGCATCTGAAAATATATTTAAAGGAAAATAGACTGAATAAAAGGATTTAGAGAGAAGAAAAGATTTTGCATTTTTAGGGTTCTTGAGGCCACAAAGTTAGCGAATTTTTTTTGTAATTATTTATTTTTATACTTGAAATTCTTAAATTATCTTTCAAATACACTTTCAGATGTCACTATGTGCTCCTTACGTATGTTTTTGGTCAGAACTTTAACAACATTTAGACAATTCAGGGATCAAATCGCTACACATCAAAAAGTTCAGGGACCAAATTACTACAATTGAAACTTTGAGGACCAAATTGCCACAAATTGGATAATTCAGTGACCATTTGTGCTATTAACTCTAATAGTAATAGTAATAGGAATGGAGAGAAAAACAAAGGAAATATGATACTTTTGTTTGGTTACTTTGGAATCATATATTTGAATGAGGATTATTATGTTTAGTTCACAATGCAATGGAATGTAATTAATCATGTTTTATTACTCGTAGAAGGTCTTAAAGATAGACTGTTTGTAATATCAAGCTTGTTACCTAGTAAAAAAATTATGCTCTGTGAATTTAATTTCTTTTAACAATAGAAATTGAACAGTTATGCAATAATGAATTTTGTGAATATGTTGCAGTAAAATACACACATGAAAGCCAAGTTAGACTACATGTGCCTAATAAGAGATAAAATTAGCGTATAATTCTAAATTCACGCATATGATTATTGTTTAATATGTTGTGAGTTTAATTTATTAGTTTTAATATTAAACTCTTTATAGGTTAATTTAATAAGTACCATTTATTTTCTTTTTCAAATATGTGATAACAGAATAGTTAATATATATTTATGTATTTAAGTTTGATTAATAGATATATAATATAGTGTTTATGACTACCATTATTAATATGATATGGGCTTAATTAGTTGTGTTTACTATTGGGTTCTGAATTATTTAGTCTAATAATTATTTATCTTGGCCTAATAAGTAATAGGAGAATCCAAATTGAAGTTGTTATTATTTCTTATTTGTGTTTATTATTGTGCTCTAGATCTTTTAGCCCAATAATCATTTATCTTGGCCAGTAGGTAATAGGAGAGTACAAATTGAAGTTAATATTTCTAAAGCAAATAATAAATTATGTATTCTCAAGTGAAAAAAAATATATTAAGTGGTGTAGCCATTAACATATTATAATTATAAGCTTTTGGTCTATTATAAAAATGAAAAGTGATGTAAGTAGGTAAATTTTGTAACCATGCATTAACAATTTAAATAGTATATCCATTATATAGGTTTATGGATATTAAATACAAAGATGATGTGGTTTACATATTATTTATCTATGTATTACTTTAAATATAATAAGTGCTTTCATATGGTTAAAGTAATAAAATTAATTTATTTACATAATCAAAAGAAAATAAATTAAAAAGAAAAGTTAGATAAGTGGTATGATTATTATTAATTTATTTAATTAAATTTTATATACATATTAAGCCTATAAATAGGGTACTCCCTTTGTAAACATAAATAATCTTCCTTCTATATTTCTCTCTACCGCTCTTTCTCTCATAGTTGTGGTAGTCTATAGAGATGTCAAGAAGTTCCCTCTCAGTTTTCTTCAAGTTTTAAGCAAAAGGTAATTCTTATAATTCTTAGTCTTTCAAAATTAGTATATTTTACTACACTTAGATTCAAATTCAATATATAATATTTAGACTTATTAAGCTCTAAAATTTTTATGAGAAGTCTTTCTACTTGATTTCTAAAAAGTTTCACATTTATATCTTATTCCTGTAAATTTATAGAAATCTTTTAATATATGTTGGTCGTCATCTAAGAAAAGCTGTAAAATAGATTTTATCGAATTGGTTCAATGATTTAAAAGGGTAAACGTTCTTAATTTGAGTTGAAATTTTAAAGACACTTTCATATATAGATGTTAGCTTATGTTTTGGAAAGTTTTGTGATGTCATAAATTTATTTCTAATCATTATTAAATTTTCTTTATATACAGCCATTGCAGCCAGTAAATCCGAGATTATATTGTTGAAACCTCACCCTATTGATTTTATTTAGACCTGAAAATTAAACTAGACATGAATTTATGTGTTATAAGAGATGTTGAATATTTTCATAATTTTTAGAAATAACTACAATAATTTTCGAAATAACATATATTTTTTTTAATTTAAGTGCTGTCATGAATTCTAAGGATATAATTTTAAGAATTATATGTGTCATTTAATAATATAATTTAGAATTCCTGATTTTTATCTATGAATAAATATGTGTCACTGATATTTTCTTTAAAATTTCAAAAAATTTTAATAAATGAAACATTCTAGAAAATTCAATAATTTAAAACTGGTTTCAGATTTAAGCAATTTTATCATTTTAAATCCTAGAATGTAAATTAGAAAAAAACGTATTAAATCTTGTTAAAAAATTCTACGTAATTTTTTTTAGCTTTTTTTTTTATATTATAATAATTTTTGTAAAGTTTCAGAATAACAAAGAGATCCGTAGACGAATAAGAAGAAAATCTTCTCGAACCGATTTATCCGGAATTGCCGAAACACGAAGGACAGTAAATCCCTAGTGGTGGCCGATTTTCTTCTGCTCTCTCTCTCTCAGTGTTTTTCGTGTGACACCCTTTTCACAAGGGGTGTTTCATGTGTAGTTGATGTAACTGGCAGCTAGAGAACTTTTCTCTTAAGTATAGAGAGATTAGTAAACCCTAATGGGCTTATTAGGCTTGTTGGGCTTAACTGATCATCAAATAATTATTGGGCTTTAAGCTAAATAGATCGAGCTAATTATTTGATAATAACCTTCAAAGAAAATAAATGATATTTAGTCCAAGAGTTCAATATTGGGCCTATAGTGGTGTGCATGTATTAAGAGTTAATTATGATAGTGGGTTTATGGTCCATTGGAGCTTGGGCTTTATGGATCCATCTGGTCCCCTATCTAACTCAAAAGTTAATTTATGTTAGATCACGATCCGAAAAATTTTGTAAAAAAAAATTTTAAACAACCAATTCCGCTGCGTCTCTAGATTTTACAAAACTATGGTGTTCTTGAAAATGATTTTGAGAAATATTTTCTAGAATTTTATTCCAGTAAATACCAGCATTTACTACAAGTGCAAGGAAAATTTTTGAGGACCTAATATAAATAAATCTCATCCTATGTGTTTATGTGAAAAATTATGTGCAATTATGTGCTGCAATTATGATTATACTAATATATTGTTATATGTTCTATAATATTAGTTGTATTAAGTATGTAAGTATGTCATGTGCATGTGCATACATAATTGCATGGGAAATTATGATTTTCAATGAAATGAATTTTTAAAGGTACTATATATCCAAAACTATGTTTCAAGAAGAATATTTTCTTCAAGTATTTGTTAAGTTCTTGAGACGAGTATAAGTAACCGACTGAATGACTTACAATCACTATGTTAAGAACGAAAGTTATATTGTGATGCTAGCCATTGATAGTATAATAGCTATATTGGATTCGAATAGCTATAAGGTCACATATGCTTCTCATGACATCAGGTTTATAGGCAATCACTTTTGATAGACTTGGCACTATACTATGATGAGCTCAAATATAAAAGTTTTATGACATAGAAATATTATGAACAATATGTTTTCAAAGAAGGGGATATCTAATTATGATTCTAAAAGTGCACTGTTCATGTAACATGACATTCATTGCATGCATAAGATTTGCTTATTATGCGCAAGCTCATTCTATTAATTTAAACTTTCCAGATGAGCTGTAAATCCTACCGGAGTCTGGTTGTGGCAATGAGATCCCAAATGACAATAGAATATTTTTAAATAACTTTATGTTTTACTTCCAAGTATTTAATTATTTGACTAAGACTGAGTGTGTTTTATTTTTATAGAGCGTATGAACTTAATTTCTATTTTGAGAGTTAATTTTAATTATGAAGTTGAACACATGAGTCAAAAAATGTTCTCGAGTTTGATGGAGGAACATATACATGCCATGACTATGGACCCTAAGAGGTGTACATAATGCTTTGTGTTAGGATAATACCCATAAAGTATTTATTATTTATGGATATTTATTGAATATTTTGGATATTTTTTAAAGTAATATGTCATGCATAGTATTTATGATAATGTTTTGATTATTAAACAATAGTAAATATCAAAAGGTACCATGATTTATTTATTAGAGAAAGACTTAAATAAACTTGTTTATTAAAGTTTGGACATATTTTCTCTAATTATATCAAATAAGACTGTTCATAACTAATAAGAGAAGATGGATACTTCTCTTGGATTGTGTTGCAAGACTTTGTGCATTTATTGTGTGTCTTAATCTATATTAGTATGACCATGTACAAAAAATCTTGGCATATAAAAATATTGAATAATGACCATATGAGATCTTGTAATAAGTAATGTTGACAAGAACATATTATCATAAACTAGATAATTAATGTATGTGTTTCTTAATCCTAAAATAAGTGATTATTCACCACTAATAAGAGAAGTTGGACACTTTTCTTAGGTTGTATTGTAAGACTTTATGCATTTATAGTGTGTTTTAATCTATATTGGTATGACTATATACAAAAAGTCTTAGTGTGTAAAAATATTAAATAAGGACCATGTGAGTTCTTGTAATAAGTGAGGCTGATAGGAACATATTATTATAAACTTAATGATTAATGCATGTATTTCTTAATCCTGAAATAAGTGATGAACCTGTGTTCAAAACTTGTATTATTTGATGAACCCGTATATATAACTTATATTATTTGAGATAAAAATGCACGGATCAAGAAATTGACGATCTAGACCACTATATTTTGATAATGTATTATTATGGGCATTAGGAACATATATTTATAGATATGAAATCCATAATTCTATTATATAGAGAAGCGAATACCGCCTTAAGGAGAAATAAGAACTTGGATGATTTAAACCTTAGCTAAGTAAAAAATAAAGTTGGTTATTTTATTAATTTAAGACCTTCCGTAAGTTTGGTCATCCATTAGATAGATCATAGTATGAATTGTTTTTTGATATTGTCAATAGTCATATATCAAGGAATTGAAAGATATAATTTGAGGGAAAAAGTAATAATTTTTCCCTAGCTTCAATTATCGGTATTAATGTGGAGAGATACACATACAGATGTTAATTATCTAATGGACATAATTCTATTTATAAAGTATCTCGTAATATTTATTTAATTCAAAAGTACAATTTGAATCTCTAGTGAAATAAGTTCACAGATAGTAGACAAGCTCACTTATATTAAGAATTAATTAGAACTAGGCCTTTTGTCCATTGGAGCTTGAATTGAATAGGTGTTGGGTCCTCAGCCTACATTAACATCTTGGGCTGCATGAGATCAACACAATTTTGCTCAAACAGTTTTCTAGGCAATTATACAAAAGGAGAAAAGGCTAGATGGAGAGATGGGCCGTGAGAGCCTATCTCACTGCTCCCATAAAGCAAAAATTCAGCCAACCCATTCCCTGGGCTAGCCGAATTCCTACTCTTGGGAGGAGCCAATAAAAGGCTCATCCTCCCTCTTTTGTCAGTGTTGTTTAGTTACCAAAAATATTAGTTTGGTAGCTGCTATAGAAAACTGAGAGAAAAGTGAGGGAGCGAGAGAAAAAAATTCTTGGAGCCACCATTGGAGTTTTTAGATTCTCACTTGAAGGTTGATCAGATCCAAGTGCCCACACACCTCTGCTATTATAAGCTTAGTATATAGGAAAGGAGACTCACTAGTTAAGGTGCGATCTCTTGTATGTTTAAGCCATAACAAAGATCCTAAGTACTTTTTTTTGAAAAACCAAATCTGGAAAAAAAATTTGTTTTCCAAGCTCCCTCTCATCTTTGATTTTGTCACATTTTTTATGAAATTTAACCAACATTTTGACCAATGGGTATTAACGTGGCACGCATGATGCGTGTACCATAGAATAAGATGACACATAATCAAGAAGTAAGAAAGTTAATTTCTAGGCATTGGTTAAATTATAAATATCACATGGATAAGGCACTGGTCAAATGATCAAATCTGATGTGGATAAATTACTAGTCAAATAGTGATGTGCTTATGTTTATCTAATATTTACATACCTTTTCCAGCTTAATTTTGCGCTTGAATGTTTTCCTTCTAGAAGTCTATATCTTAATTTGTATTATTTTATTTGCCTAAGCAGGTTCTAAAATATTTCAGATTAAGAATACTTTAAAGTGATATTTTCCTAAATCAAGGAATAAAAGATGATATGAGTAAACCCAATGCCAATTTATCTAATTGAAGGCCCAATCAGTATGGCCCATTTGTCTAAAGACTTAGCCCATTTAAAGTGTGAATGAGGAAAAGTGGCTGCGTCAAAGAGCTGGGCTCAAGTAAAGTTGAAGAAGCCCAATCTTTTAAATAAGTCAATCTATGTCATATCATTATATACATCTATATATATTTCATATATTGGAGACCTTTATGTCGCTGCACATGAAAATTAGATATAAATAAAAAGGAAAGTCAGTGTTGTGAAGGATTGGATAATTGTTTATGATCAGGACTCTTAAGTTGGTGGCCAATTCTCATTCATTAACGTGAAACTTTAGGAAACTGGGTAAATAGAATTACTTGATTCGGTTACCCATTTATCGCACAGTGCTCTATATAAGGACATTGAGTGCAACATGACAGAGAGAGCTCCAGAGAGAGAGCAATTGGAGGCCAAATTAGAAGAGGGAGCTTGCAATTATTCTCAATTTTTCCCTATTCTACTCAATCCTCATTTGTTTAATTTTTTATTTTTTATTTTATTTTTTCATTATGTTGCAAATTTTTATTTTTATTGTTATTTTTGTTATGAACTAAATTTATTTTCTAGGATTACAATGGGATCTCTATATGTAGTTTGAATTATGATTTCCCCTCTTTGATTTTGCAATTTTAATTTACAAATTGTTTATTCTATCTTATTCTTAATGCTTTTGAGTGCTTGATCACCACTTAAATTGATATTGGTAATCTGTATGGACTTGGAAAAGGAATTTCAGATTTAGACCTAGATAGAATAACATGTGATCATGCTTAGATGAGTTTGCGTAGGATAAGAATATACCTACATAACATATGCAATTATTGAAAGATCTTACTCTTAATGAATCTTTTCTTAATCTAATTCACATAGGAATATAATGATCAGTTAATTAGATAAGATATTTCTACATGACTATCGGAAAAGGCTTGTAGATACACTAGGGTTCTTAATTGGCAATTCGGATTAGATAGTAATTCAAAGAGGGTAACTAGTGATTCAAGCATACGTAGAGTGAAAATTGTAATCTTAGGTTTATTTTCATTGGTGATTTGATAAAATTACTTGCACTCTTTAGTTTTGTTTTATTTATTTTCTTATTTTCTTTTAGTTTAAATTTTTAATTTTAGAATTTTTAAATTGATTATTTGGATAAATTGATAACTAGTCTAGGTCAGTACTTAACAAGTTGTAGTAATTTCTCTGTGGGAACGATATCTTTATTTATCACTTTATTACTTGTTTGATACATGCACTTGCATATAAAAATCTACAACAAATTTTTGACGTCGTTGTTGGGAAAATTATTTATATATATATTTTTTGTTAATACTAATATTGATTAGTTGAGATTTAATTCAAATTTTTATTTTTTATTATTATTATTTTTTCTTTCTTTGATAATTTCAGGAACTCTTGGGCAGTATATGAGACGTACGAGGAGTTGGGAGCTTTTGCCGTTAGATCCTAAGATTGAAAAAATGCTTAGAGAGAATCGAAGAACGAAAAATCGACAAGCAAATCCTCCAGCACTAATGGGTGAACAGGATGAGACGATGCCTCTGCGTGATTATGCTATTCCATTGATTGAGGGCCTCAGTTCAAGCATTCGAAGACCTATCGTTAATGCTAATAACTTCGAACTGAAGCATGCTATTATTCAGATGATCCAAAGCTCAGTCCAATTTGGAGGATTACCCAATGATGACCCAAACCAGCACATAGTAAATTTTCTAGAAATCTGTGATACTTTCAACTATAAGGGAGCTTCTGATTATGCAATCAGGTTGCGGCTTTTCCCTTTCTCTCTACGGGATAAAGCTAAGAGCTGGTTGAACTACTTACCAGTTGGGTCAATCACTACATGGGATGATTTGGCACAGAAATTTTTAGTAAAATTTTTTCCACTGGCAAAGATAGCCAAGCTGCATAATGATATCACCTCATTCGTCCAATTTGACAATGAATTACCATATGAGGCTTAGGAGTGTTATAAAGATCTGTTGAGAAGATGCCTACATCATGAGATCCCGAAGTGGTTGTTAGTTATTTTATAACAGTTTGATAGGATATTTAAGTACAATAATTGATGCAGCAGTGGGTGGTGCTTTGATGGGAAAATCTACAGTCGAGGCATATGATCTATTAGAGGAGATGGCAGCTAATAGCTACCAGTGGCCTTCAGAAAGAATGACTTCGAGAAGAGCTACAAACATAAATGAGATGGAAGCCATTGCTACCTTGACTACTCAAGTTAATGCTTTGTCTAAGAAGTTTGATTTGCTAGGAGTTTGTGCTATGGGTAACCCATTTGTAGCTTGCAGAAATTGTGGTGATAATCATATGAGTAACTGGTATCCTTTCAATGTAGAATCTGTGCAATATATGGTGAATTTAAATAGGCAACAAATTGACCCTTATTCAAAGTATTATAACCCAGGCTGGAAGAATCACCCGAACTTTGCCTAGAACAACAACAATAATCAAGGGTCCAATTCAGCTGGATGATCTATGCCTTCACTTGGATTTGCACAACAAGCGCCACTACCATAACAAGAGAAAAAGCCAGCACTTGAGGAGATGTTTATGCAGTACATGGCTAAGAATGACGCTATTCTTCAGAATCAAGCTGCGTCATTAAGGAATCTTGAGACTCAAATTGGTCAACTAGCCATTGCCGTTAGCTCTCGACCACAAGGTAATCTACCAAGCAATACAGAGGTGAACCCTAAGGAACAGTGCAATGCGATAACTCTCAAAAGTGGGAAGCAAGTAGAGCAACCAAGTCAATCTATTTTAGTTAATTTACCACCTTTAGCTTCTCCACTGTCAACGAGCTCAAGTAAGCATCCAGTGCAACCCCAAGAGCTATCCAAGAAACATCCTGTTGAGCCAAAAAAGCCTAAGTCCAAGCTCTTTCCAGATAACCTAGAGCCATATATTCTTCTACTACTATTTCCTCAACGGTTCTATAAGCAAAATATGGATAAATAATTTTCAAAGTTTTTAGATATTTTTAAGAAACTCCACATAAATATTCCTTTCCCGGAGATGCTTGCTCAATCACCAAATTATGCGAAGTTTTTTAAAGAGATTTTATCCAATAAAAGGAAGCTAGAGGATTATGAAATAGTTGCACTTACTGAGGAGTGCAGTGCGGTCTTGCAAAAGAAACTTCCATCAAAGCTTAAAGATCCCGGGAGCTTTAGTATCCCGTGCACGATTGGGAACTCATTCTTTAGCAATGGTCTATGTAACTTGGGAGCAAGTATCAACTTAATGCCACTCTCAATCTATAAGAAATTAGGTTTAGGAGAAGTAAGGCCGACAACAGTCACCCTACGACTTGCTGATCGATCTCTTACTTATCCGAGGCGTATAGTAGAAGATGCTCGAGTAAAGGTTGATAAATTCATCTTCCTTGCAGACTTTATTGTACTAGACATGGAAGAAGACCAAGATATTCCTATCATACTTGGTCGACCATTTTTAGCTACTGAGAGGGCTCTTATCGATGTACAAAAAGGAGAACTGACAATACGAGTCCAAGATGAGGTTGTCATCTTTAATGTCTTCAAGGCAATCAAGCATCCATTAGAATCTATATTTTGTTATAAAATAGGCATTGCAGAGCAATCTATGATTGAAATACGGAGAGCTGAGAGTTTGAAAGAACCTCTTGAAATAAAGAGTGCCTTTATCGAGTCAACTAAGGAGGAAAAAGCAAAAGTCTTAGCATAAGTCTATTATTCAGAAGCTCCATCATACTATCACGGGAGGAAGCCGAAATTTGAAAAACTTGGGAAAGGTCCTTCATTTCTATCAACCTATGAACCTCCGTGAAGGATCCTCATTGAAGAGTCTAGCTGATGACTATAAATCAAGCGCTTCTTAGAAGGCAACCCATGAACTTTTTCTTTTCCTTTCAATTTTGAATTTATTAGGTTTTTTTTTTCTTTTATTATGTTTTGTCTTATTTGTTTTTGTGTGTTTCAGGTTCTTGCACAAGTTTAGGGGGTCGATATTATAGATTTCATCAACTCAACTAAAAAGCCTCCACATGCGTGTGAAAATCTGAAGGAGTTTTCTTTACCTTCTCTTTTATTTTTAACATCGGAGACAATGTTAATTTTAAATTTGGGGGTAGGGAGTTAAATTTTTTAGTTCAATTATTCAAAAAAAATTGAAAAAAAAGAATAGTTTTGTTTTGTCTTTTTGGGTTTGTTTTTATGACCTAGTTTGATGATCGAATGCCGATGATAAGACCATAATTTAACTGAATAAGGTTCTTGGAAGAATGGTAAATGTTGTTTTTATCTGTGTGCTTGATTATATGTCAATTTGATTTTCCTTATGATTCTTTGAAATTTTGAGCATATGAATAGTTGTATTTGATTATTTTGCTTACTTAAAGAAAGTTTATGTGAATTAAGTACATATTTAAAATCTCATCAATAAATTTTAGAACCTATTTGATTATCATTTGAGATAAAATCCTAGACTATATTGCATTAGAAATATGATTTAGGCCATCTTTGGATCGATTGAGCCTTTCAAGCCTATCTTTAATACTACTTATATCCTTAGTTTACCCCATTTGAGCCTAATTATTGATATTTTTCTTTGACACCCATATTTTTAGCCTAGCTTTTAAATTATTTCCAAAATTTTACATTGCGCCTGATAGCACAATTGCGATCTTTGTTGAAAATATTATTGAGTTATGTGATATGGGAGGAAGGGTGGTGTTGAGAAAAAATTATTTTGTTGAGGCATGAAAAAAAAAGAAGAAAGAGAGAGTACTATACCCATGAAAAACAAAGTGAAAAGAAAAGTGAATAAAAAAAATTTGTGATGAAAGTTATGAAAAATAATAAGTTTGGGGATATGGTGCTTCAATGAAAAAATATGGTGTGAAAGATGATTGTAGAAAACAAGTTTGGGGGAGAGCTTTGTCAACAAGGTGTTGAGTTGAGCAGTATAAAGTTCTGAGAATAATTTATGTGCTTAAGGTGATTTAAACCACAAAAAATGACTTTTATCCTACCTGTTACCTTAGCCTTACATTACAAGCTTAAGGAAGTCCTATTGATCTTTGGTACAGTGTAAATAGGGGCCCTTAACTTTTCCTTTTCTAAATTTTATACCTAAAATTTTCAAAAAATTTTTATTTGCCCACACTAAACTTATTTCTCTTCAATAATAGCCCCTATACAAAATATGAATTGACATATTAAATAGAAGATTTATCATTTTATTTTAGTATTGAAGGAGTTATTCATCTTTTTCAACAACTAAATTATCCAATACTTAATGATATATCAACGTGTCTTTCTCTTTTTATTCATTTTTCTGTCATTTCTATTAATATTATAGAAGTTTGTTCAATTTTTTTTTCAATAATTATTGTTTTTTATTTTTTAGGGTGTTTTTATTTTTTTTAAATGCCTAAATTTAAAATATAGATAAGTCAAGAATATATTGAAATTCCATAAATATGACTTTATTTATTTTGTTTGTGTTTGTATGTAGAGTTTCAGACAAAAAATTATTAAGATTTGCTTTTGCTTTTCATTTTTTTAATTCATTTTATTGATATTACGAGTCTACGTTAGTAGAGAGTGATATGAAAAATAGGCTAATGGAGTTTATATATTTCTATCTAGAGATTTAATCATAACTTACTTGATCGCATAAACTAATCCTAGTTGCAAGTGATTAAGTGTAATTGTTTGTTCACGCATTTAAGAAATCTGTAGTGGAATCAGATTGGTATTTGAATTAAAATTCTAGACCTTTTTACAGTGCTCGGAGTTTTTTTTTCTTGGGCTTTATAATATGTGAAATCTTTGAGTCAAGCTTTGAGATTCGAGCTAGGTCATGTTTAGGTCATGGTTAAGTGTTTTGAATTTTTATTTACGTTGTTTTCTAGTTTTTTTTTTCTTTCTTTTACTCGAGGACTAGCAAATATTAAGTTTGGAGGTATTTGATGTGCTTATGTTTATCTAATATTTACATACCTTTTCCGGCTTAATTTTATGCTTAAATGTTTTCCTTCTCAAAGCTTATATCTTAATTTATGATATTTTATTTGACTAAGCAGGTTCTGAAATATTAAAGAATACTTTAAATTGATATTTGCCTAAATCAAGGAATAAAAGATGATATGAGTGAACCCAATGCCAATTTATCTAATTGAAGGCCCAATCAGTATGGCCCATTTGTCTAAAGACTTAGCCCATTTGAAGTGTGAATGAAGAAAAGTGGCTGCGCCAAAGAACTGGGCTCAAGTAAAGTTAAAAGAAGCCCAATCTTTTAAAGAAGTCAATTTGTATCATATCATTATATACATCTATATATATTTCATATATTGGAAACCTTAATGTCGCTGCACATGAAAATTAGATATAAATAAAAAGGAAAGTCAGTGTTGTGAAGGATTGAGTAATTGTTTATGATCAGGACTCTTAAGTGGGTGGCCCATTCTCATTCATTAACGTGAAACTTTAAGAAACTGGATAAATAGAATTACTTGATTCGGTTACCCATTTATCACACAATGCCCTATATAAGGATGTTGAGTGCAACACTACATAGAGAGAGCTACAGAGAGAGAGCGGCAACCGTAGTGAGAGGTGGGAGTAAGAGAGATTAATATAGAGAGAACAATTGGAGACCAAATTGGAAGAAGAGGCTTGCAATTATTCTCAATTATTTTCCACTCTGCTCAATCCTCGTTTGTTTATTTTTTTATTTTTTATTTTTAGTTTTTCATTATGTTGCAAATTTTTATTTTTAGTTTTGTTATTTTAGTTATGAACTAAATTTATTTTCTAAGATTATAATGGGATCTCTATATGTAGTTTAAATTATGATTTCTCCTCTTCAATTTTGCGATTTTAATTTACAAATTATTTATTCTATCTTGTTCTTAATGCTTTTGAGTGCTTGATCACCACTTAAATTGATATTGGTAATTTGTATGAACTTGGAAAAGGAATTTTAGATTTAGACCTAGATAGAATAATACTTGATCATGCTTAGATGAGTTTGTGTAGGATAAGAATATACCTACATAACATGTACAATTATTGAAAGATCTTACTCTTAATGAATCTTTTCTTAATCTAATTTATATAAGAATATAGTGAGTTAATTAGATAATATATTTCTACATGACTATCGGAAGAGATTTGTAAATACACTAAGGTTCTTAATTGACAATTCAGGTTAGATAGTAATTTAAATAGGGTAACTAATGATTCAAGTATACGTAGAGTGAAAATTGTAATCCTAGGTTTATTTTCATTAGTGATTTGATAAAATTACTTGCGCTCTTTAGTTTTGTTTTATTTATTTTCTTATTCTCTTTTAGTTTAAATTTTTAATTTTAGAATTTTTAAATTGATTGTTTGGATAAATTGATAACTAGTCTAGGTTAGTACTTAACAAGTTATAGTAATTTCTTTGTAGGAACGATATTTTTATTCATCACTTTATTATTTNATAATATTTAATATAGATATTGTTAGATAAATCAAGAATATAGGATAAGAACAAACTTGTGATATTGGTACTAAATGCAATTATAATTTAATTAAACGTACAGAAACAGGAATAATATTAAAGGAGGATTAGAAAGATTATAGTTCCCATTATCTAATAATTTACTTTGACCATTAACAGGAGATGAACTGCTATCTCTTAAATATTATCGATGAGATCATGTAAAATCTATGAGACTCTACTTATATTATGTATTTCTACTCCAACTTATTCATAATATCCTCCATTCCCCATGATTATAAATTTGTTATTTCTTAAAGAGAATGATGAAGAAAACTTTGTAACCGGTTATTTTGGAATTTGGATTAGTTGGGTCTTTTGTTCTACTTCCAAGAAGGGAAATTAAGATGAGAGTTTATAAAGGATTATTGACCTTTATTCATTTGAATAGGCTATTGTCTTGAGGGCTTTGGTTGTATGATGTATTGTCAATGGGCTTGGTGTATTTATGAAAAATGTTACGTTGTTGTGTAAGGTGGGTTTTGTTGTTGTTTTCTTGAGGTAGCAATGAGGTATTTATAGGGAAAAAGACACCCGCTGCAAACTTTTAAACAATAATGTAGTGATGAGTTCACTTATTTTCATACAGTATGTCTTATAAAAGTATCACTTTTCTGAAGTCTTTTTTCTCATCTACTTCTTTCGAACTCATGAATGCTACTGGTCAATATCGATCTTCAACTCTAGAGCTCCACCATGGCCATTCTCCTGAAGGTTGTTGAGGCTTAACCAGCTGGTTGTTGTCTCATTCACACCAAGAGATTGTTGTTGGAGTTTCGGTGGAGCTCGGTGCAGGTTGTGTCACTACATTCAGTAGAAAAGTGTCCAATCTTGATTTGGGAACTTTCCTATGAATTTGGACTTAGGATCCGTTTCTCTAAATATAGTTATGCTTGCTATGAATTCTATGACTGGAGGTCCGTATACAAGTATTTTTCCAGCCAATTGTTGGCCATTAGTCTTGATGCTCATAATTACTATTTTCTTTTCAAGCTTTAGTTAATTTTTTTGGATGTTTGGGAATGTGAAATGATTCATTATGTTGTTTTGAGAGAATTGTTTGAGTCTCTGGTCTTTGTTCATAACTGTTTGGCTCATATGCATAGTTGTTGTGGCCTGTTGAGAATGCATACAAAGTGTTTGAGTTAATGTTTCAATGAGATCTTATGGCATGGAGCATGGATTACGAGTTTTTGGTGATAGCGGGGTATATCATTTAAATGAGCAAGATAGTGAAGTTAAAGATGTTTCATATCCGATACTATAAGAAGTTTTATATCACTTAAGCTTTTGAGACCGTTATAGGAAACCAATATTGGACTATGTTTTATGCACGTAATTGCTCTCTTTGTTGGTAGGTTTTTCCCTGAATGGGAAAAAGACACTCAATATTACCTTTTTAATATTAATACTAAAAATAAGGTGCTCTTATTCTTAATAATTTTCATGCGATCTTTTTTAAAATTACCATTTTAACTTTTCTCCCATTTTTTCCTTTCTCTTGTTCAGATTATGTGTGATAATAAATATTTCAAAGGCAGCCATAGATTTCATAACATAATTTTTCTTTTGGATACAGGATAATTGAATCATGTGTATAGAAATTTAATATTGCCTACCACGAAAGTTTTTGCTCTCAAACTTATAGAATATCTTGTCAGTTTACGTACATACAGGCCATTCTGCTATAAGGAAACCAAAGTAATTTTTAGAACACCTTTCTAGTGTTCTAGAACACCTTTCTAATATGGATTTTGCACACTTATACTTATTTTTCAAAAAATATTACCAAATTTATTATCTTTCAAAAATAATAAAAATTCTATATGACCTTTTTAGGGTATTTTTCTAAATACTTTGGGAGCTATAAAATGCGGTGGTATTTTAGTAAATAAGCCATTTTTTTTTAAACAGGAAACCACAAAGGTTTTCTAGATACCAATTTGATTTCCTATTAGCGAAATGTCATATACGTAAGTAAATAACAGAAAATCACAAAGATTTCCTAGAAATTAGTTTAGTTTCCTTTTAGCAGAATGTACTGTAGGTAAGTAAATCATAGGAAACTACAAAGGTTTTCTGGAAACTAGTTTAATTTCTTTTAGCGAAATGTCACGTACGTAAATAAATCATAGGAAATTACATAGGTTTCTTGGAAACTAGTTTAGTTCCTTTTAGTGAAATACCATAAACGTAAGTAAATCTCATGAAACTACAAAAATTTCCTAAAAACCAGTTTGGTTTCCTTTTATCAGAATAATCTGTATGTAAGTAAATCACTGAAAATTGCAAATATTTTCTAGAGATTAGTTTGATTTTCTTTTAACAGAATGTCATGTATACAGGTGATGCATACCAAAATATGCCATTACTCATTGCTTTTTCCTGGCTAAATAATTTCCAAAAAAAGCAATTGGGATTCCTTTTATTGTTTGGGCTGGCTGAAAAGGATTTACTAAAAGGAATAATAGGTAATGTTATTTCCTTTAAACTTGTAGCCTTATTCTGTTTCTTTCTCTTTCTTTTTATTTTTTTTGGTGTTTTTATTTGACTTATATTTGATAAATGATACTGTGGCATGTGGCGAATTCTCATGCTGAGAGTTGTGCGTATATAATGATACTTGAGGCTAGTCTATAAATATAGCCAAGAATTCTATCTTGTTCCTCTTGGTCTAGTTTCATTAGTACGAATCCCCTTTTCCAAACCACATCCCATATAACACAATTATTCCGATGCTTCTGTCTTGTTTTTCTTTTTTTCAATAATTGGGGATTGGAGGTCCTCTTGGTCTAGTTTCATTAGTATGAGTCCCCTTTTCCAAACCACATCCCATATAACACAATTATTCCCATGCTTATGTCTTTTTTTTTTTTTTTTAATACTTGGAGATTAGAGGTTAGTGTGATTACCAATGAGATTAAATCTATGACCTCCAATATGAGTTAGTATTGAAAACATTTATGAGTTAATCATAAAAGACTTAATAGACCCTTAGTGTAAATTTCCCAACTTTTTCCTAAAAAAAATTAATGTTTTCTCAAATTTAAGAGAGGCTTAGTAGACCCTTGATGTAAATTTCCCAACTTTTTTCCCTAAAAAAATAATGTTTTCTAAAATTTAAGAGGATAAGTTTGACATCTTTTTGGGTGTAGGGATAACTTTGAAATTAGAGTGATAGGATGGAATTCGTTTCAAATTCCACGGTATAAATACAATGTCAATTAATTTATTTTAATTTAATTTTTGACTTTGTGCTATCAAAACCCAATAACAGGACAAAGAAACTCGTTTAAAATTGGACATGCGACCAATTTTATAGACCGAAAAAAAAAAAAAAAAAGGCAAAGCCAAATAGGTTCTTAGATCTAAAATAAATCAAACTATGATTTATTCTTTGAACCTCCAGATTCTCACATTATTCCTTTCTTCATTTCCTCAAATCAATTTGACTTTCATAGAAATTTTCCATTTTTAATTAAACAACCAAATCATGAGTCTTACATGGAAATGATATCTCTTTTATTAATTTCCATAGCATCAATGCTATTCAAATATCTTTTATTTAATTCTCCGTGAATTAGCGCTTTTTTTTTTTT
>JXTC01001108.1:0-19618 GCA_002914845.1 Trema orientale | reverse complement strand
CTCTTAATCTTCTTGATCACCAAGGTCGCACTGAATACCACCTGAGGAAAGAAGGTTAGGGTGAGCATGAAATACCCAGTAGGAAAACAGTTACCTTGATAGAAAATATTTTAGTGATAAAAAATTACTGCATAGTTAGTATAAATCTAAAACATATATATATAATCTAAACCGGTAATCCATACATATATATATATATATAAAGCAGTATAATCAAAACCATTCAATTCATATGCATATGATACAAATTAACCTATACTCATGAGCTCACATCCTCTCATCTGTAGAAACCCAGGATGATGGTACTAAATGTACCTAACAGCCTGTCTGACACCTAAGTCTATACCCGAAGGAGATAACCATGTGTCGTCTACCAAATCTAGAGGAGTAACTGAATTGCCTACGCTTGCCAAATGGGGAGGTAATCAGAAAAAACAAACCCCGTGTGAGTTTACGGACTCCACACCGACGGTAGGCACACAGCGCCACACTATAAACCTACGATGCTAACACAGTATTCATGATGATCCTATGACACATGTAGTATAAAACTGAAGTGTGAAAACTATCATGCTTTGGTCTTTCAATAAAATAAGTATATACTAGATTTTATAGAAAAATGGGTAGCATAACGATCCTATTTTTGATATACCCAAATATAACCTGCACTCAGAAAATTCCCAGAGCAATATAATATATATCATATAATTAAATTCCATCACAGATATTCAAATAGTTTAAAAATCACATTTGTCATTATATATTGCAGAAAATAAGTTCTATTAAAAAATGATATAAAAATAGAGGTAATTGAATCCCTACCTCACTAGAATAGCAATAACACACTATTGGATCTTCAAGGTGTCGTTGGACAATCACTCGGAGAGTCGAGAACCAATTCCAAACTCTCAATCGCTCACTTGTGAAAAACTAACTTCTCAATGGAGCTTCAAATCCACAAAAGACTTCTTAACTGAATTCTTAGCACCCAAAATAGCTAGATTAGACATATAATTCGTCCAATTCAAGTCCGGACCGGTGGCACACAAACAGAGACAAATCTTAGCCGTCTGATTTCGTTTTTCGTGCCGATCACCAAACATAATCAATATATATATCAATCTTCTTCATTTTCCGAGTACATTCCAAAAATGATATCAAAAATACTATCTAATAGCCGGATCAAAAAGTCAAACTCAAGCTCAAATAACTAAAAAAATGGCAACTTTCAAATCGGACAAAATAGAGTCATGAGATAAATACCTAGAGATTCCTCTCGACGATACGAACCCAACGAGCCCAAGAACACGAGCTGAAATGGCCCGAAACGATGCCGAAAATTCACGTAACCCCGCGGCCCATTTTCTTCTCTCGTAATGGCGAGCTCCTCCGGCGGCTTTTGCAGGTCGGCATAGGTCCTAGGGTGGCATAGGGAGGCCTCGCAGCTAGACGGTGGCCCGGCGAGCTTCGGCTCCCTTGGATTGCTTTGGCCGAATCGCGAGAGAGAGAGAGAGAGAAAGAGAACAGAGAGAGGTCAGGCGAGGAAGAGAGAGAAAGGGGAGAGAAAAGAGGAGACCATGTGACCAGTTTTATGGGACTGTGTAATTTTTTAAAAATCGTATAATGGTCCCCTACTTTTCAAAACTCTTTCAATTTCGTCCTCAAAAATTACAATTTAGTCCCTGCTTCTAAAGAAATTTTGCAAATAAACCATTCTCTATTATTAAATCCGAAAATTGGTAAAATTCTTAATTTATCCTCTTAAAATCCGGATTTTTACAGGTGTTAACTAAGTTGGAATGATACTAGTATATGTATGAAAATATACTTATAAGTGTCCATATAAACCATATAGACCAAACTTGACCAACAACAACATATGTATAGGTAGCAAAACCTAAACAAAGTCTTCGTGCCCTTCTCTCTCTCTTTTATAATAATTGCCCACGAATTTAGTGGAATACTCAGGGTGCATATTTTATTGTCCCCTCATAATTGATCAAACATACAAAAGCCTTCCTCTCGTACGACGTCACCAGCGGATATATATCATATCCCCTATCCCTTCTCAAATTCCATTCCCTCTCCACCCACAGAGAGAGAGAGAGAGAGAGAGAGAGATCAACACAATAAATATATATACATACACATCATTTCCCTCTTAGCCATCCAGAAAGGGATAGTACTATTTTGATCGTCATCGTAAGAAATTGTCAGATCATATGGCTGAAGAATGCGCTGAGAGCTCAGTGGCTACTTCTTCCTCCTCCGCGGTTGTACCACCCTGTAATAATTGGTGGGATCTCCATGCAGCCGGCTCATCAGCTCTTTCTTCATGGTGTCATAATAATAACAATAATGGTTCTGGTAATATTCCATGGCATAATATTCACGCTACGGCAGCTCCAAACCCCAATTCCAACTCCGATGAGGATGTTTCAATCTCTACTTCCTTTACAAATGCGTCCAACCACTCCGGTCTCACCGTTGAGTCATCTCGCCGGCTTGTTGAGCCGGCCGCTTCTTCGAGCGATGACTTGATTGCCGAGCAGCAGGCTGCTTCGGATAATCATATCTGGAGCCATGTTTTGTTGTAAGTTTTTTTGATAGTTTATTTCTCTTTTTTTTTTTTTTTTTCCTTAATTAATTTATGAATCTAGCTAAGATTAATGTTTGGCAATGGAAAAAGGAGATGCCTAGCTAGCTAGTTGAACATAAGTCATTTGTATATAGCACTGAAACTTTTCATTATTGGTGCACTTGCTTAATGGTGTTTTTCATATTGGTTTGAGTGGAAAGAAGAATCTTTTAGCAAGCTGAATATATATATATATATTTTTTTAAAAGCATGCTTTAATGGGTAGGTGTAGTGTGCACTTAGATGGAAGGTTCAAAGCTTAGGTTATTTTTCCATTTTATATAATTCTTTTTGTCTTGGTGCTTAATTCCATTTTTTTTTAAAATCTGTTTCTTATATCCACTTTATTTCACAAAACAAAAGGAAGATAAATCACATAGAACTTTTGTCTTTCTTTCTTTCTTTTTTTCTTTTTTTTGGACAATTATATGTGACATTTATGTTCATATAATATAGCATATACTGATCATTAATTACATATCTCTGATCAATAAATAATAATTAATATTTCGGCAGAAACGTTGGAAATAATGGAGATTTACACAACCATCAAGACGTAGGAGAGAACTTCCTCGACATGTTATCGTCCTCAAAGAGCAATATCTCAACAAGCGGTATGTACGAACCCGCATGTGACTACTTGAAGAAGCTGGACTCTAGTAATTCCAACTGGGATAATAATCAATTCTCAAACAACTTCGACGATCAAAAGCCCATAATCCATAACAGTGCTACTTTCAACGAGTCCATGATCGAGAACGAAAGGTTGACCAACAAGTTATCAAGCCTGATCAGCACATGGTCCATTGCACCACCCGAACCGCTAGAACTCAACAATATCAATACTAGTTCCACCACTAATCGCCACTATTTCAACCCCCAGACATGCAATATCTCCTTGAGTTCTTCCATGGATCATCATCTAAAGCAAACGTTTGGCGATTCAGAGGCCGGCTTGTTTCCGCCGTGTAATTATGTTCCCAGTTTGAAGATCGAGAATCGACATGGCGGCGGCGAGATTGAAGAATCGTGTCCGGCCACAGCCGGAGCCCTACTTAGAAGGTCATTTAACGGTGCTTCAAATATTGGTGCTATAGGGTATCAGGTTGGCCTTAATAGCTCCTTCATGGCCGCTGATCATAATGGAAAATACCATTACGGGATGCCGGCCCCGGCGCCAGGGCCAGGGACCGGACCGGTCGACTCTTATTCTTCATGCAACGGTAATAGTAGTACTACTGCCAAAAATTTCGCAGATGTAATATCTTTTGGCGGTCGGTTAGGCAAGCCCTTGATTGATATTCATGCATCTAATAACAAGCCCTGTATTAACAAGTCTTTGGGTTTGTCTGATTCTAAGAAACAAGGGCTTCAGAGTTCTACTCCGGTAAGCAAATTTTAATATCTCAAGTACTAATTAAGTTTTGCTTATTGTTTCTTTGCATGGGGAAAAAAAATATTATTTAGAATTTAAGTTCTCGTACAATATTTTTGGTGTGACGTCTAATTAGTTTTATATATAGTTCTTTTATTAATTTTAATATGATTCAGCTAGCATAAAAATATGAATTTTGACTGGACAAGCATAAGAACACTGAAACTAATTAAACTGAGTAGTTTTGAAATAACTTGTATTGCATGCGTAGCAAACCAAGGCTAAAAGGATTAATTACTTTATTTATTTTTTTTTTTATTATACTTAATTACGTTGTATATAATTAACTTGTCTGAGAAACCTTTAACATGAAGCTATATTATTTACACAGACAAGAGGCAGTGGAAGAGGACAAGCAAATACGAGTAGTGAAGGGAAGAAGAAAAGGTCTGAAGATACTACTTCAGAAACAAGCTTGAAAAAACCAAAACAAGAAAATTCAACAGCTTCATCTGCAAAGGTTTAACACATTAATTATGGAAACATTTATTTTTTTGTAAATGTTATACAAGTCTTTGTTTGTTTATTTTACTTTATTTTATTTAACAGATGCAGGCACCAAAAGTCAAGCTTGGAGACAGAATCACGGCTCTTCAGCAAATCGTGTCCCCTTTTGGAAAGGTACTTGTAAATTTTCATTGAATTACAAAAAGTAATAAAATAACATTAAGACAAAGTAATATTTTATATTGAATTTGAACTTTGGTTAAATGTTCCCTTCATTTTATCTAAAATGTTCCCTTTTCGTTGAAATTCAGACTGATACGGCATCAGTTCTATATGAGGCAATTCAATACATAAAGTTTCTTCAAGAGCAAGTGCAGGTGATTATCATTATATAAAATATGAATTTCTCAAAAGTCATAAAAACAAAAGGTACAGTTTATTGTAACTATTTAATAGAATAGAAATATGATATAAGCTAGGAAAAAAGTACCTGTGCACAAGCCCCGAGGATGATAATAACTGTATAATGATAACATTGACTTTAAATAGTCACTTGTTGCATTCTTCTCTTCCTCTGTTCACATCAAATGGGAAAACAGAGTAACAGTTGTCAAAGTTGGTGCGTCCAAAAATCAAAAACAAAATTATATATATCTACACACACTATTAGTAAAATACGAATTCTCCTTAACATATAGAACTCCAGCAGCAACAATATTGTATAATAATTTGTTTTAGTATATGCAATTTAATTCGTACTAGAAAGAATTTCTAGTTATATATATATATGTATATTTAACTAAAATTATCGTTGTTGTTGCTCACTTGGATATAATTACATAAATATAATTATTGTTCTTTATCAGCGGTCAGCACGCACTACTTTTATGGAAAAGATTAGGAACACAAAATCATTGCATAATATAGTAATTCTTTTATCAATGCTTTCTAGCTGACAATTTCTTTCTTTTCCCTTTTGCAGTTATTGAGTAATCCTTACATGAAAACTAACTCACATAAGGTACGTAAAAAAAAAATTATTAGTACCAAATAGTTCAGATAGTTCATAGATTCATGAGTATATATAGAGGGCACCACTGGCCAAAAGTTTTTTTTTTTTTCCTTAGTTATCTATACATATTGTTTTGCGTAATTAAAATTTATCGTTTTGTCTTTTCATAATGAAAGGTACAGAGAGAAAGAATATTAAATAATATGCATTTATTAGAAAAAGGAATATTAAATAATATGCATTTACTAGAAAAAGCATTATTATCCTATCATAATTAAGTTACCAATTTACAGAGGAGGACTCAACAATTATTATTTTTTTAAAACTATTCAAATCATTATAACCGTTAGTTTATTGATCCAACGGCTAAAAAAAAATACCAATTGGATTAGAAATCTATATATATATATATATACACCTATATAGATCACGGATGTAGTCCCCTTAACGGGACCGGTTTCGTTCATATTATGGCCAACACATATTACGTTTAACTAACATAATATTAGACAAACGTGACATGTGTCGGCTAATCATGAAGGGGACCGATCCCGTCAAGAAGACTACATTCGACCCCCTATTTGTACATATTTGTCTTATATATATATTGGTGGAACCCACATTCTTTTAGTGCCTGAGCCTGAGCCTGAGCTGGGTATATCAGTTGAGTGCAACAACATTTTTGCATATAATATTATTTTTTAAGGAACATTTATTGATAGATGGAAAATATTGTGTTAATTTCTAATTAAAAGCCATCATCTCCTTTTTTTTTTTTTTTTTGTTCATAAACTATTCTCAGGATCCATGGGGAAGTTTGGATAGAAATAAGGATCATCACATGAAGGGAGATCATGCAAAGCTCGACTTGAGGAGTAGAGGTCTTTGTTTAGTTCCTCTATCGTGTACTCCTCAAGTTTACCGTGAGAACACAGGATCTGACTACTGGACACCAACGTATAGAGGGTGTTTGTACAGATGAACACTTTGAATTAAAGTGATAATATATGTACTATGACGTTTCTACTTTTGCATTTTTTTCCTAGCTCACCCTGAATACGAGTGAAAACTAGCTAGCTAGCCGGTTTATAATTATCAATTAGGGGTGCCCAAGCAACATAGCTTTTTCGAAAGAGGTAGAGCCTGTTGATGACAATAGATCGATGGATAGGTTAATAGGCTTCTTGGTTATCTTATATGTTATGACCAATCTATGTACTTGATGACCTTGCTCTTGCATATATGTCTGTTCAAAAATGTCATACATATATATATACCGAACACGGATATATATATATATATATAACGTATATATACATATTATAAGACGGGAAGCATTTCGTATTATTTTGTTTTGATCACACGCATAACTAATTAGTTTGATGGTTTTTTTTTTCCAAGGACTTTTGACGTATATTTTACTACTTATTTCAGAATTGGAGTTACACATGGTTATAGAACTGATAGCTTACTAAGTTACTAGTAATTACATCTCCATCTACTATAAAGGTTCTGAGTTCGAAATATCTCTCTTAAACATGAAAAGAATTCTGCATTTTAATTAACAAGAAAATCTTGGGAATCAAAAAGTTTTATTCTTGGATTTGTCAAATATTTCACTTCAAAAAGAAAATCATAAATGATTAGTACCTCGGTAGCTAATTTAGCTTAAAAATTTTGGGAATCAAAAAGTTTTATTCTTGGATTTGTCAAATATTTCACTTCAAAAAGAAAATCCTAAATGATGAGTACCTCGGTAGCTAATTTAGCTTATGGCAATATTTCCCTTACCCAACCGCTCACAAGGAGAGAGGTGTCATGATAGGAAAGAAATCCCGACTATTGGCACCCATCCATCTCTCCTCCCCTTACTCAATCACTCACAAATGTGAACAACACAAAATAAACTCTCGAGATCCAGTATATACCTATCGATTGTAATTTAGCATAAAGTTACATTATATACCTATGTATTGCAATCCTAGCTAATTACTCTTATGTTTCTCCTTCCCAAAAGTAAAAGGAATCGAACTTTCTCACATCTGTCGGGATATCCAATTGAGTATTTGCCTATCAGAAAAAAAAGAAAAAAAGAAAAGAAAAGAGAGTACTCTTCTGTGTTTTTGAAATTTTTTGTTTTAATTTAACAGATCTAGTTTTATATTCTTTAACGATCGAAAGAAGAAAGATAAACAAACAGTAGTTATCATCATGTACAAGGAACTGATTCATAATACACGACTATATTTTTATATTTATACATATATGTTTATATATATATACATGATTAGCAATGCTAAATACATTTTCTTTTAAGAGTGCTTGATACATGGATTCTACTAGTATCTCATTTTAATAATATAACAAATTATAGTGAAAGACACGTATTAATCAATGAGACTAAAGAACATAAAAGAGAGTGGAGAATATATATATATATATATAAGGAGAGAATACAAAATATATGACCGAATAGGACCAATTTGTTTGTGACATTCCATGATGAGCACATGAAAAAAATGGAATTTTCCATGAGAGAGGTGATCATATATATGAAGAATACTTCTTTAAGCAATAAAGTGGATGGAAGGCAAAAGTTAATGGAAAAACCAGCAGTTGGTCAAAGGGAAGATGATCAGCATAAAGTGCAAAAAACCATAATAACGTTATTGGTGCACTTAAAAGATGTTATTGGTGCTTTCTCAATTGAGGGCTCAGGAGACTCTTAACCTCTACTTGGGAAAAGTACCATTTTCTGTACTGTCGGCTCAAACCACATTGAGGAATATGCAATTCCTTTTTTTTTTTTTTTTTTTTTTAAGAGTTATTCCTTTATGACTCTTACACAATTTTGAGATATCATTCTTCCCCTTTCATAAGCCTTCACCAACTTTTTTTTTTCTTTTCCTTCTTTTTTCTTTTCGATGATAAAGAAAAAAAAAGGGCCATCAAGTAATTATATATGTATTTAAATTAGATTCAAACCTATTTAACTAAGACTCCAAATACCTGAGCATCAGACCATGATTTATTGAAGAAGAAAAAATAAATACGAAGTTCAAACAACGAATGACGAGGAAATTCAGTTGCATTCGGATTCTTCGTCATTCTACGCTTTTTGAGGAGTTGATTGAGCATCCTTGCAAGGGCTAGTTCGGGTTTAGCTCTCGTCAGCACATCAGCTCGTATTCTTGAGTTATTTGCGAGATATATGTATGATCTGCATAGCTAGATGATATAAGCAATTATACATACTCTGTGACAGCAAGGAATTTTTTCAGTGAGGGCTTATACTCTGAAATCAATATATATATATATATATATAATATTGATAACTATTCATGAATATCCATGCCTTGAGAACCTTGTATCCAACTTTCTTTATCAAAACTATTTAATAAGTCTGTCACGACCTGAGGCAATCAGTGGCAGAATGGGTACTTCATAAACTAAAAATACCAAAGTCTAGTTTTAAAAATACTCAAAAAAAAAAAAAAAAAAATTGAAAACTTGTAAATGTCCAAAATGGCTTCTAGAAAATATTTAAGAAAACTAATCCCACAGTTACGCATCACTCTTAATAGACTAAAATGAAAGTAATTGTCCAAGATGCATCCTACATCTATCACTCACTATCCATAGATATACTTAATACAAATCGTATATAAGTTCATGATAAAGTTTACAAAACCATAGTCTAATCCCAAAGTCCTACTAAAGTCCATAATCTACAATCTAGTAGAAAATTATGGAAAGGAAACAACTACAATTATGCTTCCAATGCCTCACTATGTCTCATTGTCCAAATCACACTGAATTCTACCCGAGGGGAAGAAAAAGGTGAGCCAAAACCCAGTATAGAATTGATTACAAATTTTAAGTAATAAGGATAAATACTTTCAAGTCCTGCATGGTTAGTGAAAATTTTAAAACAGTTCATAAAATCACAAATAAAATCATAGTCCAAATTAAGGTTCTCATATTCAAAACCATTGTAAAACATATTCTCAAAACAAGTACATATTCATTCAAGTTAAGCACACAATAATCAATACAATCTGTGATATGTCCGAGCTACCCAAATGGGTGACTGTAAGTCTGTAATATAGTCCGAGCACCCTAAATGGATACCATAAGTCCGTCGACAGTGCAAGTATTATAAATGCATGAAATGCTGTATGAATGATGAGAATAGAGATATGCACCATTTTCCGTAAAATGACAAAACGACCATGCAATAATCTTTAGTCAAATCATATTTAGCTTTTAAAATTAAGTTTCCAAATATGTCAAGTTTTCCAAAAATTTCATCAATATAACAACTGTTTTATCAAAATCTATGAAGTCCAATCTTTGCCAAAAAAGAAAAAAAAAAGTATAAAATAGTATATATGGCACACCAACTAGTGTAACAGGCCTCATATGTAGTTTTATATCAAACATATAATCGAAATCAATTTTAAAAATACATTTCACAAATTGGTTTGTAAATTCCATATTCAATCAAAATAGTGAATTCATAGATAAAACCAATTCAAAATCAAGTAATCGAATTTTTAAAACCAATTCAAAGTCAAGTAATCAAATTCTTATCTTTATTAAGTAATAATAACTTGTTACTAATGCTTGTGATAGCTTCGAATGATCGTTTGAAGGGCCGAGAGGCGAGTTAAGATCTAAATTCATTCACTTTAAAGACTCGGCTTTCAAACAAGTACCTGAAAGCTCAAACTAATACTGCCATTGCAATCTGCATGCCAAAAATTAGTAAGGTTACACAGCAAATTTGCTTATTTCTGATTCCGATACGATCCCGAGCCTCAACACGCAAATGAAGGCAAAACCCGAGCTTTTCTACCTTAGTTTTCATGTCTGGCCCAAATATGTAAGGTGGCGTTTGGTTACAAATTAAAACTAGAAAATAAATAGTAATGGTAATAGGAATGGAATAAGAATAAGAGTTGAATGGAATAGAAAATTGATTCATTTGTTTGGTTGTCATCTTGGAATCAGTGTTTGAATCAAGATTATTATGTTTGATTTATTATTGAATGGAATGGAATTAGCATTATATAGACCAAATTACCACTACATTTATAAAAGTTAAAAAATAATTAAATTAGTATCAAAATTAATTTTTTTAAAAACCAATATTTTTAACAGATAAATATATTAATTATTCTTGAATATTTATAAAACACATAAGACTAAATTACCTTTAGCCATTTTAAAAAATGAAAAATAATCAAATTAATATAAAAATGACGATAAATTGAGGTTGAAACTCACTTTTTATCAATTACCCAAGATTGTACAAGTTATGAAGGTAGCAAAAGGCATATATATATATATAGCACTACCTGAAGGTTTTGTAATGCATAAATGGCTGATAAACAGCCGCAACTAGCCCAGGACTGAACGAGTTGAAGAAAGAAGAGAGAAGAGGGTAGTTCAGGGCACACCAATTATGGGATGGAATGGAAAGACCTTTCAACTACTTTAGTTTAGGAAAGGCTATTTATCCATTTAGCTGAATTATAATTACTATTAGAATGGGCTTTCAGCTCTCTAACGTTAAACCAAATATTTGAATGGGCTTTCCTTAGGAATAAGGATTCCATTCCAAAGCCCATTAACTCCCACCAAACATCACCCAAATTTTATGTGTCAAAATTCGTTTCTCAAGTCTACTAGTCACAAATTTGATCTAAAAAAGCCATTTTGGTGTCTCTAACTTAATCTGGCAAGTTATTCTAAACTTTTACGTATTTATCGAAATACTATCTTTTAGAAATTATTTACAAATAAACTAACTTTATCTCTAAAAATAGCCTATATCATATTTCAATTTTAATTCCATCAGTCTTATTTCTTTACAACTTATTCACACCAAGTCCACCTTCTAAATTTAAAAAAATCAAATTTTCGAAAATAATTACGAAAATATCAACATTTCAATTACAGAAATGGCCAAAAACTTTCAAAGGGAGCTCACAAGAGCTGGCCGTCGCCGAAGATATTCAGAGAGTCGTGCCCCCGGCCTGGGTTGGCTGAGTAGACAACATGGGTTCCCTCACTTCTTGACGTAGCAGAAGCGTCTGATGAGAAAGATCTTTCGGAAAATTGAGGACAACTTACTATAACTTATTGATTTGCTCATGAATGCCAGGAAATAGATTTCAAACAACCGTTGATTTTCACAGAATACCAGAAATTTGGGATGAAAAGAGATATTCTCTCTCTGAATTTTATTAATCAACTCAAAACTGATTGTAAAAGGCTTTATGGCTTACAATATATAGGAAAACTAGATAAAACACGGAACTCTAATAAAAATATTAAAATATTCAGAATCTGGTAACAAAATAAAGGAAAATATAGAAAAATGAGTAACAAAAAACGCAAAAATCGCAAATCGGTAGAGTGAGCGGTAGACCGGTTCTGTCTACCGAAAACGGGTGGTAGACTAATCCTGTCTTCCGATTCTTCCAGAGAATAAACCACTTTTTTAGATGAAAAATCGGTAGACTATTGTTGGGGCGGTAGACCAGAAACTCCAAGCAGTCTACTGAAAATGCCAACTTTCACTTCTTTCGATCGTAGTGCTTGAAAAACTCAATCTCATGACGTGCTGCATCATCCTCCCCTAGGTGGAGAAAATTCGCCCTCGAATTTCCGACAATATCTTTGTCCGACGAATCTCTGCGAAATAGAAGTAGATGCTTGACATTGAAAACGTCCGATGTACGAATATGGGATGGAAGCTTCAAACGATATGTATTCGGATTAATCTTCGTGATCACTTCGAGCGGTCCGATCTTCTTTGCTGAGAGCTTGTTTTATTCGCCAATAGAAAAAGCGACTTTAGGAAGCAGAGCACACACAAAGTCATTAGCCTCAAACTCTACGTGTCATCACTTCTTGTCTATGTCTACCTTGTACTTTGTTGTAGCATGCACCAAATTGTTATATACCTTGCAGTGTTAGTCTCCTGTAAACTTTGGACAAAGTCCTCGGCCTTTTCATAGATCTTAGTCTTGGTAGGTAATGGAATAAGTTCAAGAGGACCTCGTGGGACAACATAATACACCACCTGAAAAGGATTAAAACTCGTGCTTCGATTCATGGTTGTATGCAAACTCTGCCTGACAAAGCTTTTGATCCCAACTTTTCCTGTGCTCACTAACTAAACATCTTAGAATATCTCAAAGAGAATGATTCACCATCTCTATCTATCCATCTGTTCGGGGATGACAACCTGTGCTAAAATTCAACTGAGTATTCACCATCTTCTACAAGCTACGCTAAAAGTGACTAACGAAGTATATATCACGGTCGGAAGCAATGGAAGTAGGCAATCCATGTAATCGATACACCTCCCGAAAATACAACTGTGCTACATTAACTGCATCTGTAGTCTTCTTACAAGGAATGAAGTACACTATCTTCGAGAAACGGTCGACTACTATATAGATAGAATCATTGCCTCATTGTGTCCTCAGCAACCCCAACACAAAATCCATGCTTACATCCGATCAAGTTTGTGTAGGAATTGGTAATGGCATATGCAATCTAGTATTAGTCGTTCTCCCCTTTGACACTTGGCATATGCGAGAATGCTCCACGAACCTCTCTACCTTCTTGGGTATAGTTGGCCAAATATAATAACTCTTAACCAACTATGAAGTTTTGTCTCGTCCTACATGGCCTTCTCAATGAAGCTCTTGAATAATCTAGAGTCTCAAGCTGCAATCTGGGATACAAAGTTAATTTTCCCGAAAGAGATAACCATCATACAGTAAATAGTCTATTTTTTGGTACCAAAATAGTGGAGAAAGAAAGGTCAGTCTCAAATAAATCACAGAATATATCAAAACCTAGTACCTCTACTTTCATGGTGCTCAATAGACTACTCCGATGACTCAGTGTATTTGTAACTCTATTCGTAACTCCCACTTTATACTTGAGCACGAAGGTAAACTACTGCAAATAAGCTGAGCAAGACGCATGTCGAGCAAAAACCTTATCTTGGCTATGGAGGTGCTTGAGCATCATGATCAGTATACAGAATGTGATGCCTAAGATTCTCACATGCATACTAAGCCAATAATAAACATGTTCTAATTTTATATTAGGCATCTAGAAGTCATTAATACCACTTTCATAGTAACATACTCATTCATTATATTATATGCATTTACATACATGTTATTATACTAATGCTTGTCGAAGTATTCCGATGTAGTGTAAAGGTTCAATACCCTCAGAGAGAGAGAGAGCTGGGTGTGCTATAAGAACAAAGAATATATTTATGAAAGTAATATTATGTGTACATGCATTAAGATCATGTTTGTTAATAACTTGGTCAAATAGTAGTTTTTCGGTAAAATGCAATTTTTATGCATGTTGGAGCCGAATTCACTGTGTGTTTAACATGTCAAATAACTTTAATTTAATATCTAGGACTCATTTATAGCATTTTATTTATCAGCTCCAGGTAAGCACGAGGTGGCATTCACGACACTGATTTGTGTTTTATTGCACTAAGCTAGCTTAGATTCAGCTTAATCGCTTAATTCATTTTTGTACATTCGAATTATTAAGTGCTAATACTATGTTTCCCTTGTTAACTGGAGTTTAATTGACTTATTTTTATGTTTAATGATCGGTTATGGGGCTAGGTTCTACTAGATTACAATAAAACCTGTCACATGGGATCATAAGTCAAAGTATGACCAGTTTTTACTTTCTAAGTTAGGATTCACCAACTTTGGTTATACTTGGGTGTATAGGAGTGACTAGCAATGTGGTTACTATGCTAGGAATGTTTTAGAGCTGGACATATGGAAATTAATATGCAAAATACCCAAAATACCTCTTAGAAATTAAGTATTGTCATTTCTTAGCTATTAAGTATCATTTTTTGACCAAATATGGTCATTTTCTTTCTCTCCAGCCATGACCTGAACCTCTTTAGCTCCTTTTTAGACTTCTCTTAACTTCTCTTAACCATTTTCAAGAGTTTCCAAGTAGTAGAACTCAAGTTAGAGTTCTAGAAAGCAAGATAGATCAAAACTAGTCACAGTAATTCTACTAGTTCCTCTTCCTAGGTCTTGTTCTTTAATTTCAGTTCTCTATTTGTTCCCACTTAAATAATAGTTACTTAGGTTCTCTTGAGTCTTAAAATCCGTTTCAAAGTCTTGAGAAATAATTTGGTGGAGGTAGAAGGCAAGAGTTTTAGCAAAAGCTTAAACTAGTTAAGGTGATCTCTATGCAGGATTTTGAATTTGTAATTAATTTCTTTGTTTTAGCTCTTAAACCAAAGCTATTATTTGATGAATAATAATCCTAGGAACTTATATATAGCTAAAAGTATAGAATTTAAGTGGAGAAATAAATTTAGACCCAAAGTCTTAAAATTTAATATTCGTAGATTCAAGTATTTTTATTGTTAGAATAAGTTGTCTACACTTGTAATCTGATTTCTTTAATTGAAATGTGTAAGACATTGATCCTTTTATGTATATTACATCTATTTACTTGCTGGTTGTGGCTATATACAAGTGCAAAAGTTGTTTTAAACTTTGCTTAAACCAAAAAGAGTCCAAGTGTGCTTATGTCATTCTAAGTAATTTTCTTTGAGGTGTATATGTGGGAATTGGCTTATAAAATATTATTGTAGGTTTAAAACCATGATTTTAATCATGTGAGAATATCCTAAAAATAGGGGAGGAGCTGTCTAAATACTTTTAAAATAAAACGGCACCACTTAGGGGTAAATTGACTAGTTTTTACAAAATTATGTGCCATTTCGGATCATTTTGTGCTAATAAATTAGCATTCATATTTTAGTACTTTTGAATAGTTTTTCAATGTTAGTTATTGATTGCCAAGTAACTTAAGTGATTTGTATACTTCTGAGTTATTTTAAGAACAAATTTCCTAATTTGGTGAAAGTTTTGATTTCGGTCTTGTTCAAGTATCTTGATGCATTCTTTTAGTAAAATCTGCATCTTGAATAAAAGAAATTCATGATAGATGATTGGCATACCCGTCTCTCAAGGATATTGACTCTCTCCACTATCAACTTTTATTCAGGACACGAGGTAAGTAAAGACTTATAACTGCGTCATAAGAACTACATGGAAGATGTCATTATGTGAAACTTACTTATTCTAGAAAGTTATGAAATGGCATGTGCATGGCACGTCTTGTTTCAAATTGAGAATTTCATTACAAATTATTTAAAAATGAGTACTGTTGTACCAATTTTATAAGATAAATTTTAATGGCAGTTGCTAATATGTCAGAGCTGGGTAGGTAAGTTTGTTGATGGAGACTCTCCCGTTAAAGCGGGGCTTGCAGATTTTATGATGTGTCTCGTTGAAGCAGGACAATATTAGCGTGGTGTGGGATACGCCTTTGTTAAGGGAAGGAGTTTTCAAAAGTCTCACCCAATGGTTGTACCTTATTTTTGCTCTTGGCTAGAGTTTCTGCCCACTATTATCATAACCTATCGACTTACGGGACTAGCAATGTACTAAGGGGGCCAACTATGAGTATTTTTTTTAAAGAAAATACATGGACTCAAATGTTTAAGAAAGAAAAGTATGCGATGGGAACTTAATGAGATTTTAAAGCATACATGAGCATGCGTAATTTTTACTTACTGAGTTTTAACTCATTTTAGTCTTGTGATCCAGATGAAGGGATATACTTTAGTGTTGAGTAGCTGGTTGCCTGGCCTACTTTTTGTCGCAATGATCATACAGATGTGGACGAGCTTGACCTGTGGTCGATATTTTTATTTGAGATATTTTGGTATAATTTAAATACTACTACTGATGGCGAAATAGACTGGTGAAAACCTCTTTTGATTATACATTTTGTTAAGACACTTTCAACAAGAAATATCATGCAGTTACTTTGTTTAAAGGTTTTAAAAAGTTCAAATTTGCCTACTTTTTTATAAAACTAAATATATGTTTTATGAAAGAATAATAATTCATAGTTTGACTGTATATGACAATATAGTTAAACTAGGAGGTGTTACAGTATTGGTATCAGAGCTTAATCATTTCTGAAGATTACCTACATGTGTATGATCGTGTGATAAAAAGCTCAGTCAACCAGTAAGTTTTAATTTCTTATGTTTACATTAAATTTGATGCCATATGTTATGAGATGTTATCTTTTTATTATTGGCTATTATGCATAGATGTAAGTGAAAAGGCTACTGTATAGGGAATCATGCCAAGGGCTAAGGGTCAAACTAGTGAGCAAAGAGGTGATAGGAGGGGTACTACTAAAAATAAGACCAACAAGGATGCTGTTATAAATTGATTAATAGAGTTGGTTGAGACATAGGCAAGACAGTTAGAAAGGCTTATAGAAAAGAAGAAAAGACATGAAGATCAAGTACCACCATAGGTTGTAGCTAGACAAGAAAGTTATGAACCAGCTTGTGAGAGGTTTAGAAAGAATAAGCCTCCAGCTTTCAAGGGTGAAACTGATCCACTATTGGCAGAAGATTGGATTCGGAGTATTGAGGGTATCTTTGATTATATTAGAGTCCCTAATGAGGAAAAGGTTTCATGTGCCACTTTTATGTTCCAGATGGATGCTAGACACTGGTGGGATTCTATAAAGTCCATCATTGATATTAACAGGCTTGCTTGGGAGTAGTTAAGGGAGACATTCTATAGAAAATATTTCAGCAATGCACATAAAATGATGAAGGCTGCTGAGTTTGTTAATCTGAAACAAGGAAGTATGTCTGTTAGTGACTACATAAAGAAATTTGAAGCGTTATCTCGATTTTCTCCGTACACGGCGAGTAGAAATAAGCTAAAAGTAAACCAATTCCTACAAGAGCTTAAGGCAGAAATTTATAGGGATGTTAAGATATTTGCTCATAAAGATATGCCATATGCTGAGGTTGCAGACAAAGCTCTTGAAGTAGAAGAGGCTGAGCTAAGGGTTATTAAAGTTCAGAAAATTCATATGAATATAAATATGGCAAGGAGAAATATAACCTTTGGAAGAGGATCTCAACCAGGGGCTAGTAGAAATAAAGGAAAGTGGCAACAAAATCAAGGAGAAAGATAAGAGCCCCAAAAATGCCAAGCTGCAAAGCAGCAGACACAATCAACTCTGAGGACTATTTGTCCTAAATATGGAAAGACTCATCATGGAGAATGTTTAATGGGTTCTGGTGCTTACTTCTTATGTGAAAAGTCTGGTCACTTTGCAAAGAATTGTCCAAACACTTCGGATGAGCAGAAGAAAATCCTACCTCGTGTGCATACGATGATTCAAGAAGATGCCGAGGTGAACCCATCTGTTATAGCAAGTGAGATTCTTATCTCTGATATTCTTATTCATGCATTAATAGATTCAGAGGTTACACATTCATTTGCATCACCAGCATTTGTGAGAAAATTGGGCAAAATACCAGAATATGTGAATTTCAGATATTGTGTGACCATTCCATCAGGAGAAGCTTTATGTTCTAATCAAGTTTTCAAAGCATATCCAATCCAAATAGCCAATGAAGACTTATGTGTAGATTTGATAGTATTGGATATGCAAGATTTTGATGTTATTTTGGGTATAGATTGGTTATCTAAATACCATGCTACTATTGATTTTTATAAGAAGAGGGTAGTGTTTCAGCCACCAAGTATAGAGAAGTTTACTTTTGTTAGTACTAGTGGAAACTCAATGATTCTAATCATTTTCTCAATAAAAGCAAGAAAGTTACTAGAGAAGGGATACATGGGTTACTTGACAAACGTAATAAATACTAGAGAAGAGTTAAAAGTGAAGCCTGAAGAAGTGCCAGTAGCTAATAAATTTCTTGATGTATTTTCTGAAGATTTGTTTAGATTACCACCTGATAGAGAGATAGAGTTTGTTATTGACTTATTGCCTAGTACGGCCCCTATCTCCAAACTACCTTATAGAATAGTTCTAGCAGAGTTAAAAGAATTGAAAGTACAATTATAAGAGTTGTTGGACAAGGGTTTTATTCGCCCAATCTTTTCACCATTGGGTACTCCGGTTTTATTTGTAAAGAAGAAAGATGGGACTATGAACCTCTGCATTGATTATAGAGAGCTGAATAAGGCCACAATCAAAAAAAAGTATCCCCTTCCCAGAATTGATGATTTGTTTGATCAACTGCAAGGAGCTTCTATGTTTTCGAAGATTGATTTAAGGTCAGAATACCACCAGTTGAAATTTAAGGAGTAAGATATTCTAAAAACAGCTTTCAGAACCAGATATGGATACTATGAGTTTTTAGTGATGCCCTTTGGATTAACTAATGCCCCAACTGCTTTCATGAACATGATGAATAGAGTGTTCAAAGATTTCTTAGATAAATTCTTTATAGTTTTCATCGATGATATTCTGATTTATTCACACTCAAGGGAGGAGCATATGGAACATTTGAGGACTATTTTGGGAATTCTTAAGGAAAAGTAGTTGTATGCTAAGTTTAAGAAGTGCGAATTCTGGTTAGAGAAAGTTATCTTCCTTGGTCATGTGATTTCTGAAAATGGTATTTTTGTGGATCCAACGAAAGTTAAAGCTGTGAGTAATTGGCCAAGACCTACAAATGTTTCTGAGATTCGTAGCTTCTTGGGGTTAGCTAGTAATTATAGACATTTTGTTAAAGAGTTCTCGAAGCTGGCTTCTCCATTGACTCATTTAATAAGGAAGAATGTGAAGTTTCAATGGAATAATAATTGTCAAAAGAGTTTTGAGGAATTGAAGCATCGTTTGGTAACAGCCCCTATACTTTCAATACCGTCTGGATCAGGAGGATTTGTTGTTTACAGTGATGCCTCAAAGAATGGTCTAGGATGTGTTCTGATGCAAAATAGCAAAGTTATTGCTTATGCCTCTAGGCAATTGAAGGAATATGAAAAAAATATCCTATTCATGATTTAGAGCTAGCAGCAGTTGTTTTTGCACTGAAAATTTGGAGACACTATCTTTGTGGGGAGAAATGTGAGATCTACACAGATCATAAGAGTCTCAAGTACTTCTTTGCCAAAAAGTAACTGAATATGAGACAATG
>JXTC01001105.1:0-19850 GCA_002914845.1 Trema orientale | reverse complement strand
CATGGCCTCTCGTGGGCAAAGGCTTCCCTAAAGTATTGAACCGGACTATTCTTGGACCCACAATCACCACCCCACTACTAGCAAAGTCAATCGTACCTGAACCAAGCAGCGAGCTGCTCAAACCAGGGTTAAGTCACTTGTCCGTTGACTAGACCCAGTGAACAATCATCGAGTACACAAACCCCATAAGAAAGAAGGAGAATATAAGGTAAGCACTGAACTGGGTCCTCTCAGCTACAGACCTGCTTGTTATACTAGCGGCGGCTATTGTGAAAGCCCATTGGAAAAGAAAGAAACTGTAGTCGTAAGAGCCATCAAGAACGCCCTTAAGAGAGAAGTAGTTTGAGCCAATGAAAGGGTTGGAGTTGGAGTTGGAGTTGGAGCTGGAGCCGAAAGCGAAAGCAAAGCCAAAAACGTAGAACGAGAGCTAGCCAACGATATCGATGGTGTCGAGGATGTTGGTGAACATTATGTTAGTGGAGTTCTTGCCTCGGACTGAGCCGGTGCAAAGTGTCACGGTCCGGGATTTTCAATGTCGATAATGACCATGCAGCACCGAGACTTCCCAAGTTCCGGTCAGCCTTCCGCTATCTTTGTACCATGGGTCACTTTTTCGCGCCTTAAAGTGTGCATGTTCTAAGCCACACGCCCATAAGAACGACTCCCGCCGAGTCTTGCTCGCAAGCAACTATGATAGCTTTCATATGCCACAGCTTTCGCCGAGCCACTCGCCCCATTCATAGGTTCCTAACGTGCCATCGAGGTTCATGCCATATGCCCTCTCGCCCAAGGGTGTTCCCACCTTGGTAGCATGTGTCACTAGGTGTCGAGACCAAGTCGACACTCCGTCTCTTCTAATAAAGCCCCACCAATACCTGTCGGATAGCTCCCGTGGCACTAAGGGTGTTCTCATGCCCATAGGCCAATCATCATGGCCATAAGCCCGCTGGAGTATTGGCAAGTGCCTATGATTCCCTTGCGGCTCGCAGCCTTGTATGCAACCTTCTCGTGTGGGAGCATCACGCTGCCCACCAGTTTTCCATTTACTGCCGAGGCCCGCGTGAGGTCTACCTGTGACCAACATGTGTTGAGGCATGCATGGTCTTGGCATACCACCCATCCTCTAATAGTCCTCATCCACAAGTGGCTTGCCTGAGGCCAACTTGTGTTGAGGCATGCATGGTCTTGGCACACCATGCATCCTCGGTCTCCCCATGAGTGGCCTTCTTGTGACCATCTCATGTTGAGGCATACGTGGTCTAGGAGCCCCACGCATCCTCTAGGAAGCTCAGTCTACGAACCGTGCTTACGGCATAGTGTGCCGCAAGTCGAACGCACCACTGAACCTCCGATGTGGAGACAATGTGCAATACCTGGCGGCCGGTACTGTCCACGAGTCTCTCCTACTCGTGGAGACACCAAGGGTCCCCTCGTGGTTCCCTAGTGCCCGCCCCTACAAGCACTCTCCGTGTGCTAGTAGGTAGCTCACTTAGCCATCGGTGCCCACTGTGGGCGGGGGTGGTGGAGAGCCAATACCATGCACCCTCCTAAAGAGTATTTTGAGCTTTTAGCCTATTTTCCCAAGGAAACATGATTTTTGCGGCCTAATAAATACTTTTCTTCAGGATATCAACGAAACGATCGCATATCTGTGATCCTCTCATCGAGGAGATCGGATCCCCACGACCGGAAAAATTATCGGATGTAAGACGAACAAGTTACGAAATTCCAACTATGTCCTGAACAATGCTGAAAACTCCCACTATGTCCCGAAACTCCATATAAGTGACCGTAGCCATGGGCAAAACCACATGGCTAGTTTCCTAGGTTCACTCTTATCAAGGACAGCCTTCTCGCGGCACGTTACATCCTCTCCCACTTAATCCAGTCGATGGCCTTATTGACGATCCTCCGCTCTATATCCTGATTAGTTCAATGCTCAAGGGTAACATGCTCTCCCCCATGGCTTTATCTGAACTTACTACATGTGCTTGTCCCACTACTTTTGTAGATGCACCCTCTGGTGATGATCAATGCCTGCCCACTCTTGGACTATGATCTGAGACCCCATAACATGCTGTTACTGTATGTGCTTGTCCCACTACTTTTGTAGATGCACCCTCTGGTGATGATCAATGCCTGCCCACTCTTAGACTATGATCTGAGACCCCATAACATGCTGTTACTGTATGTGCTTGTCCCACTACCTTTGTAGATGCACCCTCTGGTGATGATCAATGCCTGCCCACTCTTGGACTATGATCTGAGACCCCATAACATGTTGTTCGCTCAAACTCAATCCATGTAGAGTACCCTTGCACCCATGAATCTGCCGAGTCGAACTCCTCCGAGTTCTGCCTGATGTCCCGTTAATCATGAAGCAACCCATCTTCTGACCTTGACCCTAAAGCCTTCACATCAATGATGCATGCTTTCTCGCCAACTGTCTGATGTCTACTCCCCTGATCGGAACTTAGATACACCTGCGCAAGGTGCGGCTCGCAAGCCGACTGTTCTCACGATATCCATAGTGAGTCTCCTCAGAAACTCTGTTTGGCGCTCCTCTGAACATCAACTGTATGCCACCTCTTGGCAAACCATCACCCTGATCGTCTGCTGGTGCAACTTGCTTCGTTGCAAGCATGCCTCTCTTCCATGTGGTGCGTCTCTCAAGACGTGGCTCTCGAGCCAACCGCGTTGTCAATGTGGCACCTTGTGCCTTCTGTGCACTTGTGTTAACTTCGTGAAGATTCCTCCAATGTGCCCTCTGGCCTGCCATCTACCAATGGCTTCTTGTAAGTGGCGTCACCCAACTTCACAAGATACCTCATATTGCTCCTCTGAGTGTCTCCGAGTTGTGGCCAATGATTCGGCAATCATTCATAACCACTATGGGATCCCATCTCACAAGCTCGCCCTCTGGCTCGCTAGATCCTTGTGCCGATGTCTAACACTATGCCCCAAGTTCTGTCTCGTCCAACGTTGTCTTCCCTCTGGTCGACTTGTTCTCATGTGACAAACTTAGCTACACTGTGCCTTCTCTCAACGAAGGACTTCCTGAAATTGTCCCAAATCGATGCGCCGATCGACATGTATCTCGGAATCATTCGGCTTTTAAGTCCCGTACCCTGTAACTTCCTGATACTTCAATAACATGCTCAAGTAGGCTCCCCCACTTCAGTTTGGGAACAACTTTTCCATCTTGAAGTGTACCTCTTAAGGTATAGCTCGCAAGCTAACCGCATTTCTCCGGCGGCACCTCTGTTTGTTTCTCGAATGTTACTGTTTCAGTCCCTCTGTCATGTTGACTTTGGTCCCCTTTGACATACCGACGTTGTCTTAGTGCCTGAGACTAGACGACCTTCACCCTAGACAAGCATCTTGTGGTTCGCTGACACTGCCTTAGTCCCTGAGTCCTGACGACTTCCTAACGACTTTCACATCGAGGCAACTGTCCCTGTCTCGGTTTCTGAGTCTTCAATGACTTCCAAACTGAACAACCAACGATTCTTAGTGCCCTCAACTGCTAGTGCGGCCCTCTAGCCCCCATTTGTCTCGTAGCACATCCATCTTTTTGGTCTTGAGTAGACTGACTGCACTGATGGCCTCAATCTCCCTCAATGATGTGGCCCTGACGGCCCCCGTGATGCCTCTTCAAGCATGCACCCTCCTAGGGTGTTTTAGTGTTGCTCGTGTTCTTAGAACACATCTATGAGCAAACACTTTCACCAAATAACCACCAAATAACTTGTCCAGGCTACCCCTCTGGGCTAAATAACTCTCTGGGGATGCCCACACTTCCAACAACGACGTCCTCTGACATACGTGGTTTCTATCTGACCTTCCCTTCTCATGGCAACCATGCGCCAAGGTCATCCAGACTAGTAGCAATGGAGTATCTGACGTTCCCAATCTATATGGATTAGCTGATAACTATTCTGACTTCATATGCCTTCAATTGATAAATGAGTAAGCACATACTGCCCCCAATAAGCTCTCTTTTCAACAAAAGCGCCCCCATGCAGCTTACAATATCACTTAGACAAGCCTGGTGTAGTGCCCTAAGCAAACTCGTATGATCCTTCATCGAATCATGTTCTAGCCAATCAAGTGTGCCAACTTATCTGCAATGCCCTTCCAAAGTTGTCCCTTCGGTGATCGCTTCTCTAGCATCGTCTATCGGGTCTTCACCCTCCTTGATACCTCTTCTTAAGGGCCTTCCGACGCCTCAACGGACGTGAGCACTCGTGCCACAACCGTTTTCCAAAGCATAGATCCCTCTTTAAGGCTCCCAAGGTTCCATAAAGCCCTCGTAGGCAAAGGGCGCACTCAGTCCTTTTAACTTGCCCACTTGTCTCCTCTGAGACTTGCCTCAGGTTCACTCATCTGATGAGCTGAACCCAAGCTCTGATACCAATTGTCACGGTCCGAGATTTTCAATGTCGATAATGACCGCGCGACACCGAGACTTCCCTAGTCCCGGTCAGCCTTCTGCCTATCCGTGTACCATGGGTCACTTTTTTGCGCCTTGAAATGTGCATGTTCCAAGCCACACACCCATAAGAACGACTCTCACCGAGTCTTGGTCAGCAACTATGATGGCTTCCATGTGCCACGGCTTTCACCGAGCCACTCGCCCCATTCATAGGTTCCTAACGGGCCATCGAGGTTCACGCCATATGCCCGCTCGCCCAAGGATGTTCCCACCTTGGTGGCATGTGTCACTAGGTGCCGAGACCAAGTCGGTACTCCGTCCCTTCTAATAAAGCCCCACCAATACCTCTCGGATAGCTCCCGTGGTACTAAGGGTGTTTTCATGCCCATAAGCCAATCATCATGGCCACAAGCCCGCTGGAGTGCTGGCAAGTGCCTATGATTCCCTTGCGGCTGGCAGCCTTATGTGCAACCTTCTCGTGTGAGAGCATCACGCTGCCCATCAGTATTCCACTTACTGCCGAGGCCCGCGTGAGGTCTACCTGTGACCAACACGTGTTGAGGCATGCTAATAATCCCCCTCCACAAGTGGCTTGCCTGAGGCCAACTTGTGTTGAGGCATGCATGGTCTTGGTGCACCATGCATCCTCGGTCTCTCCATGAGTGGCCTTCCTGTGACTATCTCATGTTGAGGCATACGTGGTCTAGGAGCCCCACGCATCCTCTAGGAAGCTCAGTCTACGAACCGTGCTTACGGCATAGCGTGTCGCAAGTCGAACGCACAACTGAACCTCCGATGTGGAGACAATGCGCAATACCGGGTGGCCGGTATTGTCCACGAGTCTCTCCTACTCGTGGAGACACCAAGGGTCCCCTCGTGATTCCCTAGTGCCCGCCCCTACAAGCACTCTCCGTGTGCTAGTAGGTAGCTCACTTAACCATCGGTGCCCATCGTGGCCGGGGGTGGTGGAGAGCCAACACCATACATCCCCCTAAAGAGTATTTTGAGCTTTTAGCCTATTTTCCCAAGGAAACATGATTTTCGCCTAGAAAACATACGGCCTAATAAATACTTTTCTTCTGGATATCAACGAAATGATCGCATATCTGTGATCCTCTCATCGAGGAGATCGGGTCTCCACGACCGGAAAAATTATCGGATGTAAAACGAACAAGCTACGAAATTCCAACTATGTCCCGAACAATGCTGAAAATTCCCACTATGTCCCAAAACTCCATATAAGTGATCGTAGGCAAACTCCCATGGGCAAAACTACATGGCTAGTTTCCTAAGCTCACTCTTATCAAGGACGAGCCTTCTCGCGGCACGTTACACGGAGCATGGCAAAGCCAAGCTGCATTATGAACACAAGGTAGGTAGAGAATATGAGGTAAATGGTGTTAATAGAACTCTCTACTCTTTGCTCTTATGAAATTGCCATGATTATTAGTTTAAATGAGGAGAAATCTAAATTTGATCAAGTAGATTTCTATTTTTTAAATTTTATAGTTAAATGTCTAAGTATATATATATTTTTACACATAGTAGATAAGTATATTTATCAATTTCAGTTAATATATTCAGTATATAAATTTTTATATTTGATATATATATATATATATTGGACATTTTGTTATAACATTTGAAAAACGAATATTTACTTAAATTAGGCCCAAAATTCGGTCATTTTCATATAACACCCAAGTGAAGAAAATTAGGTGGAGGACCAATTTTTTAAATTGATTTAAGTAGATATTCATGTTTTAAAAGTTATAGCTAAGTGTTTATTTTTTTAAAACTTTAGTTATAAAATATGTTATATTTCTATCTTTGACGTTAAGGTTCTATTTATTTTGCACTTTAAACTGGATTAGTATTGAGATTATTTATTCTAATCGATGTTTGAACATGAATATTGATTGGAGATCCAAAATAATCGAGTATGTGTAGGATAAACAATCTCAAGTGAATTGGTGGGATTAGTTATCCTTAGATTATTTGCTTCCCTAACTCTCATCTCATGACACAAACCCAGAAATCTTCACTTCACCCTCCTTTCCTTGCACCGCCGGTACCCCTTCCTTGCACCGCCGGTACCCCTTCCTTGCACTGTCCCGCTCACTGCCCGTCGCCATCAAGCTTGTGGCGCCGTCGCCGTCTTGCTCACGCTCCGCTCGATCTGCCACTTCGTTATTTTCATCACCAGTCGCCATGGAGCCAAGAGAGGCCTTTCTGTCTTCAGTGTTTGCCTCTGTTCCTCCCTGCTCTATTTTGTTAGAAGAGAAGCCATATGATCCAGCTTTGACGTGAAGGGATCTGCCGAAAAAGCAAAACCAATAGAAGAAGAAGACAAGGCAGCAGCAAAGCTTCAACATAGATATCCATAATCCATCAAATAATTCCCTCTTATTCTTGAAACTCAGTAATTTGTTATAAATTTGTAAACGGTTCCTGCAATTACTAAAATCCCTTTTCCTACAATTATTAAACTGAGTCTTTCTTTTTTGTTTTTAGCAAAAGTTCTTATTTATAATAATTTTCTTTAAAAATTTGGAATATGAATTGAAAAAGGGGTTTTCTGTTGAAAATTTTCCCACATCAGTATCCTTGTGTGGTGGGGAAGGCCCACGATTACTTATTATTGCAAGGAAGGAAGATGGGGTAGTGATTTCGGCCTATGCAGAGGTGGTGCCGTTCAACGAACCAATTATTGCGAAGCTGCCTCTGTTGGATAGCATTGAGATTAACAAATGAGCAGGGGTTTCGAGATGCACTGATTGAAGGAGATGCAGTACAAGTGCTTAACTCAATTGATTTTTAAGATGTATATTTTTCAATTTTTAATATATTTTAAAATATAACATTTCAATTGATTTTTTTTAATATATAAATTGATTTTTAAAATGTATTTTCCCCCTTTTTTTAATATATTCTAACTTATGTTTGAGCTTTTAAAAATTAAATTACTTTTTTCTTTTAAAATTTAGTCTAATCCAGTGATATACCAAGCACTTGATTGTTTTTCCAGTTGTTTAATATGACAGTTTATCAAACACGGTATTGGGTTTAGCATAATCCTATCCTTTCTAATCATGTCTATATAATCTAGTTTAATCTTACGTTCCAAACAAGTGAGTTGGATATTTAGTTATAAACTTTTGAACATGATCATATAATAAGTTTTAGGCCAAAAAATGGTCAGAAGCGGGTATCTATTTTTCACAGTTCGTTTTAATAAATATTCGTTTTCTTCTTTTTATAGCTAACTGACCAAGTATGTCTATTTTTATACTTGATGTATCCATCTATACACCAGTTTTAGTTTATGTACTGAGTATATTAGTTTTTATACTTGATATATCTATTAGTATACTGATTATTTTGCTACAATATTTGAAAAATATATATTTATTTAAAATAGGCCCAAAATTCAGTCATTTTGCCATATGCCCCCCAAAATTACTTTATCCTAGTTATATAAAACCTATTTTAAATATGATTTGATAATACATCAAATTTGAGATATATGCTCCACCGAATAAGACTCTATAATAGATGATTCTAGTACAAAAAAAAAAAAAAAAGAAAAGAAAAAACACTAAGATTCCCTCAATTGGTTTACTCAATTCCTCTCTGCCTCCTCTACTTTAGCTACTATTTATGTTCCACATCTTTCACATATATATTATTTGTAAAAAATACTAGAAGGTGTAAATGGTGCCCAAAATCACACTAATAGAGTTATAGGGACCACATATAGATTATATGGTAGGTCTTACAACTTTATTAGTTGTGATGTGCACTAATGATGCCGAATAATATCATTATATATATGTATATATTTGCATGAGTTTATGATTAAGTAATTGTTCAATTTTTCTTTTTCTCTATATCGTTCAAATTTTTTGGTGCTTGGTTTGATTAGGTTGCTTTGTTAAGTTGTTATTTAGAGTACTTGTAAAAACAAATGGTGAATTAAGAGAAATATTAGGGGCAATTTATCTTTAGGGTAATTTTGTCCAAAAGCATAGATGGTGGAGATTTCTTAAGAGGGGCATATAGCCATATACGTCAAATGTGGTGTGCTATTGAGCATAATTAATAGAACTTATATATTCTAGTTTTCTCCCTTATAATATAGTGATATCCAATGACCCTTCATTTATCGCCAACACTTTTTGAATAAAATTTTGGGTATCAACAATACTGCTCAAATTTTCATTGCTGAATAAAATGTTGTTTTTTATAATTGTTATGATTTTTGAAGATATAGTGACAAATTTTATTATCGCTATAGATTCTACATAAAACATTGGCATTTACCTTTGTGTGACAACTTTCGGGAGTTATTATCGTCGTTATAGACCCAACATAGTAGAAGACCTAACATGGTCTTCTTTTTCCTCTCAATTCATTCTCCTCTCCCTCCTATGTTCTCTTTTTGTCTCTGTCTCTCTTTCTTTAATTTACTTTGTCTTACTCTCCTAATTACTCTCTCTCCCTTTCTCGTACTCTCTTTCTAGCTCTATCTATATCTTTCTTTGTTACTCATACAAGAGATACTGCAGGATCTTCATCACTCCGTTGTGCCACAAGTAATCTCTTTTAAGTCTTTTTTTCTACTAATCTTTTTTTTTTAAAAAATAATTTGTGAGCAATTTTTTTTTAATGTTTGTCGATCTTTATCTCTCTTTTTAAATCTATTTCTCTTTCTATTTGTGGTTGAGATAAGTTTTTTTCTCCTTTATTTTTGATTATTTGTGATTTGACTTTTAAATTTTGTGATTTGTAAATATGTTTACGTCATTTGTGGTTAATTGTGGTTTCTGGCTGATTTAGGTGTACGATTTGTATTGTGTGTGATTTTTACATCCACACTACACAAATGAAAGATAAAGCTCAAGTCAAATACCAACTTGCATAGCACACGTCCATGCAAGCCACGACAACGAGGAGATAAGCATCAGGACAAGCTTTCTACTAGCTCGAATGAAGACACTTGCTATCCACTCAAAAAGCGACTAACTCATATAAGATAGCACAGTATATATACCAAGCTTGATTTAATGAGCTGACCCCATATGCGAGCTGTATCAAATACAAGCATGCTTAACAACAAAGAAGCCATCATTTGCCTAACAGCTCGCATGGAGCTTATCCTTGTGACCTGTAGATATACTCAGTTCTCATCAACGAGGTGCATTCAAGAAAGTGAGTTATGCCATAGTACTTAACTAGGAGAGACTCAATTATAAGTGAGCTTATGGCAGATTAGTCCAGATCAGTAATCTATGGAATAAGACAAGTGGGAGACAAACTCAACCACTCTCACCTACATTCTAACCACAAACACGGTTGCTACAATAAAGCAAAGTTGCTATAGTAGCATAAGGTTACTGCAATATATGCAGGGTTGCTATAGTAACATGCTTGCTACAGTATACGCATTTTATACGTTATAAATAGCCCACTAAAATAAGAGAAATGGGAAGATCAATTCAGAGAAAAGAAAGAGAATCTAAAACTCTATTAGATCCATACTTTTATATATAAATTCTCTCAATAATATTAACTACAGTAAACGTAGGCCATAGAAATTCCCCTTGGACCACTATAAAAATTACTTCTTTCCCTTTTTTTATTATCATCCTTCCACAAACACATATTTTGGTTATTATGCCGATTTTTGGCATCAAAAGTTTGGTATGGCTACTAGGATACCCATCTCTCTATTCCAAAAAATTTCTCAGAAATCTATGGTAAATACCCGAAGTACTCTCTGCTAAAAAGCTACCGTCGATGGCCAAAATCAGCCTCAGAATTCTGATAATCAGGTCATAATTCTCCAGAATTCTGATAAAAAGGTAACAGTTCTACGAGATTGACCTAAAGCCAACAATCCTAGTGAGACTCTTGAATAGAGACAAGACAGAATCGAGATCACATTTGAAAGCCTCTAGCAGACTATTAACAAAATAAATGACTCTCTAAAGTACCTTGCCGAAGCACAACCTGTGAGGTACTTAGGACGTCAAATAAATGAAGATCATGAACAAATGACGTCTCACAATAGTCATCATTTTGATCGCATCCTCAAAGATAAAGGCAAATGCAAAACTAATGATCAACGTGAAACTAAAGCTGAAAGTTCTAACACATAAGCTAGTTGTACTCCAATCCTTCAACAAAACCTTTCCAGCAATCGTGATCGAGTAGATATTGCAACCAACACCAAACTAAAAATGCATTCAAAAGAGTTATTGATGATCCTAGACGAACTCTCGAGGAACAATGATGGAAGCACCACCAAGATCGATTACATTTACAGCATAATCGATCAGAGTCACCACAAACTGATATTGTGATCAAGGCTTCTCAAAAGTCGCAATAGTCCAGCTCCCACCATAAGAACAACAAAGGGTTTGTTATCCCACCAACTCGAGGTAATAATCAACTCTCTGGAAAAACTGATGTTGATCATCTTAGAGTAGCGCCTGATACACTGCTCAAATACGACGATGAGCTTAGCATCAGTCGCTACTCGCCCTGTAACAAAGAAATCTGTATCGCACCACTCCCTATTAAATTCAAGCTACCTTCAATGAGCATATTCGAAGGAAAGACTAACCCATAGGATCACATGGATCATTTCAGTGATCTCATAGAGCTTCGCCTAGTGGCTAACCTTGCAAGTTGTCATTGTTTCAGAGTAACTTTGATAGGAGCAATGAAGAAACAGTTCAAAAGACTACTAGCTGGTACGATCTCTTATTGGCAACAATTCTAAACTGTATTCTTAAGGCAGTTTCAAGCCACGAGGAACTTCACAATTCCTCTAAATACTTTGGCAAATGTTCGCCAAGACCCCGAAGAAAGCCTTAGATCGTACCTCAGCTGCTTCACAACCAAGTTTGCAAAAGTCACTTATGCCCCCAGAAAACAAAGTCCCATTTCTGATGATGGCAAGAGTGCGGCCCGAAAGTAAACTCTAGGAGAAAATACAAGAACGAGAATGCAAAACTCTCGAAGACTTCTATTGAAGATACAACTACCATCTAAAGGTCGAGTCATCTCGAGAATATCTAGTGAAGTCAAAAAGACAGAAAAATGAGCTGTCTGAAAAAGAGCTCTCCGAGGAAAAGACAACAGAAACAACAGTAACCACGACTTCATCAAGTAGCTCGTGAACAATCATCACACAAGCTCCTTTTTCGTCGAACTCTCTATAACGTGAGCTCATCATTCACCTTAACTATGAAAAATGCTCGAAGGTTTGCACCACTAACGAGCACTCTCTTAAAAATGCCCCACATGCATATTTTTTGGCAATCTTTGATGCCTTAAGGCTTGGGGGACAAAAAAAGTCGAGCTTTTCTGGCAAAAAGTTGAGCTCTCGCTCGCACAACGTCGAGCTCCTCTCACAAAAATTCAAGCTCTAGTTCGCAAAAGTCGAGCTCCCCTCGCACAAAGATGAGCTCTTCTTACAAAAGTCGAGCTCATGCTCTCATAAATTCATGCTATCCTCTCAAAAAGTCGAGCTCTTTGCTCGCACAAAGTCGAGCTCTACGCTCGCACAAAGTTGAGCATTTCGCTCACACGAAGTTGAGCTCTACACTCACAAGAAGCTGAGGAGCCAAGCTCGTGTAAAGTCAGGCTAAGCCTTCTGGTCAAGTCATAATCGTATAATTATAAGTCAGAACCAGTCCATATTAATGACTAGATGAGTAGGTAGGAGTATCCCTAATCAATTGAAGTCACAATCCTCTGGGAAAAGAATCTCCTGTGCGAGGTCACAACCCTTCGACATATTCATTAAAGTCTCAATGAACTCAAGTTCGCCTCAGAAAATGACAACTCACCACCAGTGTGAAAAATGATCATGCGAACTCAATTCCAAATGGTAAAATTTGGTTCACACTTGAATTATTTTCTACTAATATATGTACAACCTAGATATAGGTGTTTTATTTTCTTTTTTGCAGGTTTCGTCTATCATCTACGAACTTGCCATAACAGGGTCCCATTAAAAGATAGAATACCCAAAGATTCACTGAAGTCTTAATTCGAGCCTTTCTGTAATCCTGATGCTAGCTGACAAAGTGCGATAGGACTTGGGGGGCAATCAAGATGTCATCACCTCATAAGGTCACACCTGCATGAAGATAAGAGCTCTATATGCCTCTGAAAGAAATAATAAAACTTGGAGGGGCAATTGTTGTGTGTAATTTTTACATCCACACTATACAAATGAAAGATAAAGCTCGAGTCAAACACCAACTCGCATAACACACTTCCATGCAAGCCGTGACAATGAGGAGATAAGCTTCAGGACAAGATTTCTACCGGCTCAAATGAAGACACTTGTTATCCACTCAAAAAGTAACCAACTCATATAAGACAACACAATATATATGCCAAGATTGATTTAATGAGCTGACCCTATATGCGAGCTATATCAAAGACAAGCCCCCTTAACAACAAAGAAGCCCACATCTGCCTAACAGCTGTAGATATACTCACTTCTCGTCAATGAGGTGCATTCAAGAAAGCAAGCTGCGCCACAGTACTTAACCAAGAGAGGCTCAATTATATGCGAGCTTATGGCAGAAAAGTACAAATCTGTAATCTACGGAACAAGACAAGTGGGAGACAAACTCAACCACTCTCACTTACACTCTGACTACTATTATCTGTTCTGTTAAACGTGGTTGCTACGGTAAAGCAAGGTTGGTACAGTAATACACTTGCTATAGTATACGCGTTTTATTCATTATAATAGCCCCTACAATAAGAGAAGTGGGAGGATCAATTCAGAGAAAAGAAAGAGAATCTGAAACTCTATCAGATCCACACTTTTGTATACAAATTCTCTCAATAATATTGACTATAGTAGACGTAGGCCATAGAAATTCTGGCTGAACCACTATAAAAATTGTGTTTTTTCCCTTCTTTATTATCACCCTTCCACAAACACATATTTTGGTTATTACACCGATTTCTGGCGTCTACAATTTGTATTTAGTTTAAGAGTAGGTCTATGTGATTTAGATATTGGTTTAATTAATTAGTTTATGAGTGTTTTTTCTAACAATGTTTGTGATATATTTTTATGGAATTGATTATTTTGATTAGAGGTTTTTGTTGATTTCAAAATATGATTTTTTTTGTTGTTTTTTGGTTTATTTTAAAATATGTTCTGTATGTGGTATTATTTTTTTTTTAATAGTTGCTTTGAGATTAGTTTATGATTCAAAATCCGTATATGATTTTGTTTTTTGTTTAAATTTTGGATTTTGTTATTATTCGATTACTAGAGATTATAATTATTTATAAATTATTTATACCAATTCATTGCAATTATTTTTAATTATTAAGGTTTATAATAAATTAATCTTTTTAATTTTTTATTATCTATTGTGAGCTTGCGACGATATATATTGCAATATAATAAGTAAAAAATTAAAATTTTATTTTTTAAAAAAAAATCTATAGTGACGACTTTTTTAAAATATTTTTTTTAAAGGACTTTTTTAAAATATTTTGTCTAAAATCTATTTAAGCTAACTTAGTTTATAAAATCTTACATTTGCCAAAACAAATAACCATGACATATTTCAAAAAAAAAAAAAAAAAGGAAGAAGAGAGAGAGAAACGAAAATCTTGAGTCTATGTTAGAAAAGATTACATGACATGGAGTTGAATGTTGATGAAAGAAATTAATTTCAAAGGTTTGCCGTCTTAGGTGGCGTGGAGATCTTTTTATTGCATTTTCATCATCCTGGGTTTTAGTAGATTCTCTACTCTTTGTATTTGGCTGTTCAGATCGATCTTATAAATGGAGTGAATCATAGAATAAGAATCACGTGGTGACTAAAAAAAAAAGAAAAGAAAAGAATGTTCAGGTGACATGACAAAAGCACGTGTCTCACGAGTGTTACTGTTTTTTTTGGCTGAGAAAAGGGAGTTAGGTGGTGCACTTCATATCCCCTCCCTTCGGCCTATGGCAATCCCAGGAACCACCGAGTAGCTATAGAGGTCCGATCCACACGCTTCTCGGATTGTCAACAGAGGTCCATACCACATTGAGTATCCCACGGCCCACCCACTAGGACACTTCAACACCCATAACTCCTAAAAGGAGTGTCACTTTTAAGGCTGAGACTAGAAGTACAGACTATGGGGATCGAATTCCTGAAGACAACCACGAGTAGGGTCTTGGGAAAGGCTTCCCTACCACTACACACCACACACTCGGTGGTATGTCTCACGAGTATTACTTAATACCACAAAGTGGTTGGACATGGACAAGATTAATAATTTTCATCTTTGTACTTCCATATACAATAGATTACCATAGCAATACGCTTGTCGTCGTTTTTATGTAAATCTCCTTCAGATTCAAAAATACGAATTAGATTGCGGAGTCGTGAATCGCGTTGCTGATGGTAAGAATTTATCTACCAAGTACCAAGCCTTGTTCTCCTTGTACAGGTTAGTTTCATCCTTCTAGCTGTGTTACTTGAGTTAGATATTGATGTTTCGATCCAACCAGCTGAAGCAGATTTTGTTGGTTTAATTGGTAATTTGGTAGCTAGCTTAGATTTAGCTATATATACTGTTATCAGGGATACTGTCCCTCTAATATATATGTATGTATATAGGTGGCTTATATAGTTTAGTGGAGTTTATATTGTAAGTACAAGAGAAGCTCATGTGCGGTGAATTGTGTAAATGACTTTTTTAAGAGTATTTTAAATAATAATATTTGTAATAGTATTTGTGTTTTGTGATCTTGTGTGACGGAGAATTACATAATTTGTTACTATTAAGTTGTCCTAAAAAAATTATAATTTTATAATCACAAATTGTGTAACCCTTCGTCATACAATTTATGACATTACTAGAAATATCAATTTGGAAAAGACTACTAAAAAAGTCATTTTCTACCATATTAGTACTAAACAAGTCAATTTGAGAAATTAAGGCAACTAGGAGTATTTTGCCTCCACTTTACTTTTCTAGGAGTGTTTTTCAAAAAAAAATTTCTAGGAGCAAAAAATTACATTTTTAGCAATTTTTAGAGAGAGAAAAAATGCTCATTTCGAAAATGCCCTTATATGTTACCAAATTGTGTGACCACCCTGTCATAATTTTTTGACAGTTTGTTATCTCAATTTTTTTAAAGAATTTTTTTTAGAATAAGAAATTTTGTTTTTTATTGTTTACTAACTTCGAAGTATTCACAATTTGTGACTTGTGGTCACAATTTTGGGACTCAAGGTCACAGTATGTTTTATATCGTTACAGACATTGTGAGATTTTATTACTGTAATTTCTATAATCTTGACATGTTATCGTAACTTGTGACTCCTAGTAATAAAATTTATACCAACATTACAAAAGGAAGATAAGTATTATTCCCTATTGGGCAACAATGGCGTAGTAATATTTGTCCAATACAAATTTAATTTTATATGAAAAACTATGACATTTTCTTTATTAATAGTCAATATATGTGATACTAATAGTCACATAATTCATGACAGTCATAATTTTTGTACTATATAACCTTGACTTGTGACCCCTAGTTGCAAATTTTGTGCCTGCTTTATAAAAGCAAAATAAACATTCACATTGGATAACAAATTCAATGACTATATATATATATATATATATATGATACCAACATACATAATTCATGACAATCATAATTTTGTGCAACGAAACCTGATCTGTGATTGCTAGTCACAATATTTATGCCTATCTTACAAAAATTATCACAATTTGTGACGATCCAATAAATAGAAAATTGTCATGTGACAAATCAATCCAACACACAAAAATCAGTCCCAAAATTTATTTGTAGCCACGAATTCAATCCAAAATCATTCCAAAAATATATAAAATTACGCTTTCTTTTTTATCTCCGCCATTCTTCGGCACAATTTGTGACGATCTATCACATGGAAAACTGTTATTGTCATAAATCAATCCAACACACATAAAAATCAGTCTCAAAATCCATTTATAGTCACAAATTTAATCCAAAATCATTCGAAAAACACATAACATTCCACCCATTGATTATTACGTACTAAAATATTCAATTCTTAACATAAACATAGGCCATCAATGAGAAACAACCTCATTCGGGTAATTCATCAAATACATAAAAGTCATTACATAACTACAAAGTAAAAAAACTTCATTCAGGTAATTATCAAGTAGAAGGTAGGCAAAGCATAATAAAGAGTTAAAAACAAATGAAAAAAAAGTAGCCAAAACTTTTTCCTCCAAACTTGCGAGGAAGTTCTTGGTGGCCGCTCAAGCTAGAGCGGAGATGTACACAGCTCGAGATGGATGTGTCAGTGGAGATCTTGTAGTTGGAGCCGGAGATGTAGGCATGGCCGCTCGAGCTGGTAGCCGAAGTCGAGGCCTCAGGGGTGGCAGATGTCGACTTGATTGGTGGCCTTTGGGACCGAGTCGACTTAGCTAGTTCGCGACAGTGGTAGAGAGGAAGAAGTATCGGAGAAAGTAGAGGTGGGTTGGGCTTACTCGGCTTGGGAGGATCAAGTGGTCGGACTACGCGGCGGCTTGGGTGGCAATAGAGGAGAAAGAGCAGTTTAGGTTTAGGTTGGAAGAGAAGAGTTTGGCGTTGGATAATAGGTGTTTTTAGCTGGGAGGGTATTTTAGTATTTTGGCTCCTCTTGGACTCATAAAAAAGAAATATGTAGAATCACTCATAGAAAAATAAAAATGGAGTAAAAGGCGCCTAGTTGCCTTAATTTCCCAGTAAATTTCTCTCGGTCAGACAGAGTCTTGGTCCACCATTTGGGCCAGACCCGAGACCCAACGTGCATGGGCTTGTTGAAATCGGGAATTTGCAAGAGAAAATGACATGAATAGGACTAATTTGGGTCAAAATGACTTTTGTGCATTTTTCAAAAAATGGTACTTGACCTATGGTCCAGACATCTATGACACTCTCAAAATTTTTATTTTTAAAAAAAATACACAAAAAGTTATTTTGGCCCAGCAGTCCTATCCATGTCCTTTTATCTATTTGCAACTCTAATTGGGAGCTAAGAGCTTGATCAAGTGTCAAGTCCCTCCCGTCTTTGATTGTCTAAATAGCATTCATACACTCTAATTTCAATAGTTCCAACTCAATTTGCCTCTGACCAACAAACCTAGTATATCAACGGCCAAGATGGACCAGTCCACGAGTCTTTGTTGGACCATGCCATCCTACTCCATCAGAAGCCCATACTATGAAATTTCGTAGAGAAATAAATTAGGAGTAAATTTGTTCAAAATATAATACAAAATATAGAGAAATTTAGGTGATTGTCCAATATTTTAAATTTGATAAAGTAGATATCTACTTTTTTAAATTTTATAGCTAAATGTCCAAATATATATATATTTTTACACTTGGTAGATAAGTATATCGACCAATTTCAATTAATGTATTGAGTATATAAATTTTTATACTTGATATATAATATTTTACATTTAATATATAAACATATATATCGAGCATTTTGCTATAATATTTTAAAAACAGACATTTACTTAAATTGGGCCCAAAAATTCGATCAATTTACTATAAGACTCACAAATATATGTATAAAAATAAATATATAGTAATGCCTATTAATGTAGCGCATGGCCCACGAAATTAGTGGATAGTACAAATACATATTTTCATAGCATTTTAGTTAAATATAGAACCTTTTTTTTCAATTCGAACTATGCTGATTTTTAGAGTTGAAGTATACATTCCCTCCACTTAAAAACACAATAAAAAGTAGAGTTTTTAGTGCCTGTGGTTACTGAACTTTTTAAAATGTGACAAATTTGTCCTCGAACTAAAATAAGTGACCAATTCGTCCTTAAATTTACAATAATGCTACTATAATTTGGTCCAAATTGGAAACGGACGTTTGTTTTGTAACGGAGCTTCCGGATTCTTCTTTCTTTTCCAGAAAGTTTTTAGCACCTTGAACTAAAAAAAAAGTGACTAATTTCGTCACAATTTCGTCCTTGAACTAAAAGAAAAGTGACTAATTCGACCATGAATTTACAATAATGATACAATTTGTTACCTTTTAAAAAGTTCAAGGACCACAGGAACCACAGGCTCCGTTACAAAACAAACATCCGTTTACATTTTGGACCAAATTGTAGCATTATTATAAATTCGAGGACTAATTTGTCACTTTTTTTTGTTCAAGGACTAAATTGTCACATTTTAAAAAGTTCAAGGACCACAGGAACCACAGGCTCCGTTACAAAACAAACATCCGTTTACATTTTGGACCAAATTGTAGTATTATTATAAATTCGAGGACTAATTTGTCACATTTTAAAAAGTTCAGGGACCACAGCCAACAATAAAACCATTAGTTCAGTTTAGAGTCGCTTAATCAAACCAAAACCTACGGAAACATAAGCAATTGGTTTACATCTAGAGTTTCCAAAAATTAAACCAAATATAATAAAGTAAACCAAAAAAAGTAAACCACTGGTTTATTTTTGAAAATTTTCATTTAAAAAAAAAAAAAAAGGAATAAAGCAGACTTCGAATTCTAGCTCAGATTTGATTTGAAATTTTGAACTAAAATTTAAAACGAGTGGTTTACATTAATTATTGTTCGTGCGAAAAAAAAAAAAAACAAACGGTGATTTCATTCCCTCTGTGTTCGTCTCCTTCCTCTTTCTCTTAGTTTACATATTCAATCCAAAAGACTTGCTCTATCTTTCTCTACTTTTATTCAATCCAAAAGAGGAAGCCAGTTGAAGAAGCCAGACAACATAAGATTCTTAAGGCTGATCTTCCGCAATTTTCGATCTAGAACTACATGGAAACGTCAAGATCGATGGAGTAGCGGTGACTTTCCACGGCTTACTACAAAGACGAGTCTTCAAGCTACAACAAATCTCTAAACCATATACATCACCTGATGTGAGAGCTTCAAGAGACAAGCAACTCAAACAAGTTCTGGGTTTTGAAAATCAGATCATCAGTTCTTGCTAACCAGGACTCACTATCTCGTTGGTAATGACAATTGACACCCAACTATGAATTGCTATAAATATGATAATCTTAGTTTACACAATTTGGAATCACATATGAACAAATTTGCAGAGACATGTTCCATAATTATCGTCATGGAAGGCTCTATAGCCTAATACATGATCACCATAGAATAGACTATAAATGTTTAATAATGACAACCTTGAAGGTAATAATCAGAATCTACTATACTATGTACACCAGTTAACCAGGGAAGAAGAATCAGTATGTCTCTACGTAATTTCTGTTCCCAACAGTGACTCGGCTAGTGAGTGAAGGTCTCATAGTAACTATTGCCGACTCATTAGCTCCAGCTTTAAGAGCAGCCCTTCCTGC
>JXTC01001099.1:6635-20333 GCA_002914845.1 Trema orientale | reverse complement strand
TAAATACGAATTAGTGTCCTGAATGCCACCTCGTGCTTACCTGGAGAAAAATAAAATGTTATAAATGTGTCCTAGACATTGAATTAAGGCTATTTGACGTGTTAAACACACAGTGAATTTGGCTCCGAAGTACGTGAAAATTGTATTTTACCGAAAAACTACTATTTGACCAAGTTATCAACAAGTGCTATCTTAATGCATGTGCACATAGTATTGCCTTCATATATATTTTCTTTGTTCTTTTAGCACACCGAGCTCTCTCTCTCTGAGGGTATTGAACCTTTACACTGCATCGGGACACTTCGACAATCGTTAGTGTAATAACATGCATGTAAATGCACATAACATAAAGAATGAGCATGTTTTCATGAAACTGGTATTAATGACTTCTAGATGTCTAATATGCAATTAGAACATGTTTATTATTGGCTTTCTTAATTATGTGAGAAGCTGGATGTTACAGGAACGTTTTCTCTAGGTAACATTTAGCAAAAAAATATCTCAAGGTACCAAATAAAGAGTATTTGTTGGTGTAGAACTCATTTCGTTGTATCCAGCACCTAGTTTTCCCAATTGGCAATTTTCGGTCAATTTTGGTCATTCTCTGTGGAGAGAGTTCAAAACAAAGAGTTTGTTGCTCAAAACTTACCTAATATCTAAAGGTATCAGATAAAGTGTATTTGTTGGTCTTGAACTCAATTCTTTGTATCTAGCACCTAGTTTTCCCGTTTGATAATTTTTGGTCAATTTTGGTCATTCCGTTGGGAGAGAGTCGAAAACATGGAGTTTGTTGCACGAAACTTACCAAATATCTCAAGGTATCGAATAAAGAGTATTTGTTCGTTTAGAAGTCGTTTCGCTGTATCAAGCACCTAGTTTTCTTAAATGGCAATTTTCGGTCAATTTTGGTCATTCTCTGTGGAGAGAGTCCAAAGCATGGAGTTTGTTGCCCGAAACTTACCGAATACCTCAAGGTACCAAATGAAGAGTATTTATTGATCCAGAACTCATTTCGTTGTACCTAGCACCTAGTTTTCCCAAATGGCATTTTTCGGCCCAATTTGGACATTCTTTGTGGAGAGAGTTCAGAAGACGGAGTTTGTTTCCCGAAACTTACCTAATATCTCGAGGTAACAAATAGAGAGTATTTGTTGGTCTAGAACACATTTCATTGTATATAGCACCTAGTTTTCCCAAATGTCAATTTTCGGTCAATTTTGGTCATTCTCTTTAGAGAGAGTTTAAAACAAGGAGTTTGTTGCCCGAAACATACCAAATATCTCAAGTTACCAAATAAAGAGTATTTGTTGGTTTAGAAGTCGTTTCGTTGTATCAAGCACCTAGTTTTCCCAAGGGGCAATTTTCGGTCAATTTTGGTCATTCTCTGTGGAGAGAGTCCAAAACATGGAGTTTGTTGCCCAAAACTTACCCAATTTCTCAAGGTACTAAATTAAGGGTATTTGTTGGTCTAGAACACATTTCGTTATATCTAGTACCTAGTATTCCCAAATGGAAATTTTCGTTCAATTTTAGTCATTCTCCGTGGAGAGAGTCCAAAACATGGAGTTTGTGGCCCGAAACTTCCTAAATTTCTCGAGGTACCAAATAAAGAGTATTTGCATGTCTATAACTCATTTCGTTATATCTAGCACCTAGTTTTCCGAAATGGCAATTTTTGGTCAATTTGGGTCATTATCTTTGGAGAGAGTTCAGAACATGGAGCTTGTTGCTCGAAACTTACCAAATATCTCACGGTACCAAATAAAGGGTAATTGTTCGTCTCGAACACAATTCGTTGTATCCAGTACCTAGTATACCCAAATGGCAATTTTCGGTCAATTTTGGTCATTCTCTGTGGAGAGAGTTCAAAACAATGAGTTTGTCGCCCGAAACTTACCTAATCTCTCAAGTTATCAAATTAAGAGTATTTGTTGGTCTAGAAGTCGTTTCGCTGTATCAAGCACCTAGTTTTCCAAAATGGCAATTTTCGGTCAATTTTGGTCATTCTCTGTGGAGAGAGTCCAAAACACAGAGTTTGTTGCCCGAAACCTACCTAATATCTCAAGGTACCAAATAAAGGGTATTTGTTGGTCTAGTACACATTTCGTTGTATCTAGTACCCTGTATTCCCAAATGGCAATTTTCGGTCAATTTTGGTCGCTCTCTGTGGAGAGACTTCGAAACAAGGAGTTTGTTGCTCGAAACTTACCAAATATCTCAAGGTATCAAATAAAGTGTATTTGTTGGTCTAGAACTCATTTCGTTGTATCTAGTACCTAGTTTTCCCAATTGGCAATTTTCGGTCAATTTCGGTCATTCTCTTTGGAGAGAGTTCAAAACAAGGAGTTTGTTACTCGAAACTTACCTAATATCTTAAGGTATCAAGTAAAGTGTATTTGTTGGTCTAGAACTCAATTCTTTGTATCTAGCACCTAGTTTTTCCGTTTGAGAATTTTTGGTCAATTTTGGTCATTCCGTTGGGAGAGAGTTGAAAACATGGAGTTTGTTGCACGAAACTTACCTAATATCTCAAGGTACCAAGTAAAGAGTATTTATTAGTGTTGAACTCATTTCGTTGTATCTAGCACCTAGTACTCTCAAATGGGAATTTCTGGTCAATTTTGGTCATTCTCTGTGGAGAGAGTTTAAAACAAGGAGTTTGTTGCCCGTAACAATGCTAATTTCTCAAAGTACCAAAGAAAGAGTACTTGTTGGTCTAAAACTCTTTTTGTTGTATCTAGAACCTAGTTTTACCAAATGGAAATTTTAGGTCAATTTTGGTCATTGTCTTTTGGAGAGAGTCCAAAATATGGAGTTTGTCGCCCGAAACTTACCAAATATCTCAAGGTACCAAATAAAGAGTATTTGCCAGTCTAGAACTCATTTCATTACATCTAGCACCTAGTTTTCCAAAATGGCGATTTTCAGTCAATTTTGGTCATTCTCTGTGGAGATAGTCCAAAACATGGAGTTTGTTGCCCGAAACTTACCTAATATCTTAAGGTACCAAAAAAAGAGTATTTGTTGGTCTAGAGCACATATTGTTGCGTCTAATACCTAGTATTCCCAAATGGCAATTTTCGTTCAATTTTGGTCGTTCTCCGTGGAGAGAGTACAAAACATGGAGTTTGTTACCCGAAACTTCCCGAATATCTCAATGTATCAAATAAAGAGTATTTGTTGGTCTAGAACTCATTTCGTTATATCTAGCACCTAGTTTTTCCAAATGGAAATTTTTGGTCAATTTTGGTCATTATCTTTGGAGAGAGTTCAAAACATGGAGCTTGTTGCTCGAAACTTACCTAATTTCTCACGGTACCAAATAAAGGGAAATTGTTGGTCAAGAACACATTTCGTTGTATCTAGTACCTAGTATTCCCAAATGGCAATTTTTGGTCAATTTTTGTCTTTCTCTGTAGAGAGAGTTCAAAACAATGAGTTTGTTGCCCGAAACTTACCTAGTATCTCAAGTTACCAAATAAAGAGTATTTGTTGGTTTAGAAGTCGTTTCATTGTATCAAGCACCTGGTTTTCCCAATGGGCAATTTTCGGTCAATTTTGGTCATTTTCTGTGGAGAGAGTCCAAAACATGGAGTTTGTTGCCCGAAACTTACCTAATATCGCAAGGTACCAAATAACGGGTATTTGTTAGTATAGAACACATTTCGTTGTATCTAGCTCCTAGCTTTCACAAATGGCAATTTTCAGTCAAGTTTTGTCATTCTCTGTGGAGAGAGTTCAAAACAAGGAGTTTGTCGCCATAAACTTACCTAATATCTCAAGTTACCAAATAAAGCGTATTTGTTGGTTTAAAAGTCGTTTCGTTGTATCAAGTACCTAGTTTTCCCAAATGGCAATTTTCGGTCAATTTTGGTCATTCCCTGTGGAGAGAGTCCAAAACATGGAGGATGTTGCCCGAAACTTACCAAATAACTCAAGGTACCAAATAAAGGGTATTTGTTGGTCTAGAACACATTTTGTTGTATCTAGTACCTGGTACTCCCAAATGGCAATTTTCGGTCAATTTTGTTCATTCTTTGTGGAGAGAGTTCAAAACAAGGAGTTTGTTGTCCGAAACTTACCTAATATCTCAAGGTACCAAATAAAGAGTGTTGGTGTAGAACTCATTTCGTTGTATCTAGCACATAGTTTTCCCAATTGGCATTTTTCGGTCAATTTTAGTCATTCTCTTTGGACAGAGTTCAAAACAAGGAGTTTTTTGCTCGAAACTTACCTGATATCTAAAGGTATCAAATAAAGTGTATTTGTTGGTCTAGAACTCAATTCTTTGTATCTAGCACCTAGTTTTCCCGTTTGATAATTTTTGGTCAATTTTGGTCACTCCGTTGGGAGAGAGTGAAAAAATGGAGTTTGTTGCACGAAACTTACCAAATATCTCAAGGTACCGAATAAAGAGTATTTATTGGTTTAGAAGTTGTTTCACTGTATCAAGCACCTAGTTTTCCCAAATGGCAATTTTCGGTCAATTTCAGTCATTCTCTGTGGAGAGAGTCCAAAACATGGAGTTTGTTGCCCGAAACTTCCCGAATATCTCAATGTACCAAATAAAGAGTATTTGTTGGTCTAGAACTCATTTCGTAATATTTAGCACCTAGTTTTCCCAAATGGCAATTTTTGGTCAATTTTGTTCATTATCTTTATAGAGAGTTCAAAACACGGAGCTTGTTGCTCGAAACTTACCTAATATCTCACGGTACCAAATAAAGGGAAATTGTTGGTCAAGAACACATTTCGTTGTATCTAGCTCCTAGTTTTCACAAATGGCAATTTTCAGTCAATTTTGGTCATTCTCTGTGGAAAGAGTTCCAAACAAGGAGTTTGTCGCCTGAAACTTACCTAATATCTCAAGTTACCAAATAAAGAGTATTTGTTGGCTTAGAAGTCGTTTCGTTGTATCAAGCACATAATTTTCCCAAATGGTAATTTTCGGTCAATTTCGGTCATTCTCTGTGGAGAGAGTCCAAAACATTGAGTTTATTGCCTGAAACTTACCTAATATCTCAAGGTACCAAATAAAGAGTATTTGTTGGTCTAGAACTCAATTCTTTGTATCTAGCACCTAGTATTCCCGTTTGGCAATTTTTGATCAATTTTGGTCATTCCGTAGGGAGAGAGTTGAAAACATGGAGTTTGTTGCACGAAACTAACCTAATTTCTCAAGGTACCAACTAAAGAGTATTTGTTGGTTTAGAAGTCGTTTCGTTGAGTCAAGCACCTAGTTTTCCCAAATTGCAATTTTCGGTCAATTCTGGTCATTCTCTGTGGAGAGTGTCCAAAACATGGAGTTTGTTGCCCGAAACATACCTAATACATCACGGTACCAAATAAAGGGTATTCATTGGGCCAGAACTCATTTCGTTGTACCTAGCACCTAGTTTTCTCAAATTTCAATTTTCGGTTAATTTTGGTCATTCTCTGTGGAGAGAGTTCAAAACACAGAGTTTGTTGCCCAAAACTTACCTAATATCTCGAGTTAACAAATAAAGAGTATTTGTTGGTCTAAAACACATTTCGTTGTATCTAGTACCTAGTTATTCCAAATAGCAATTTTCAGTCGATTTTGGTCATTCTTTGTGGAGAGAGTTCAAAACAATGAGTTTGTTGCCCGAAACTTACCTAATATCTCAAGTTACCAAATAAAGAGTGTTTGTTGGTTTAGAAGTCATTCCGTTGTATCAAGCACCTAGATTTCCCAAATGGCAATTTCCTGTCAATTTTGGTCATTCTCTGTGGAGAGAGTCCAAAACATGGAGTTTGTTGCCCAAAACTTACCTAATATCTCAAGGTACCAAATAAAGGGTATTTGTTTGTCTAGAACACATTTCGTTGTATCTAGCACCGAGTTTTCCCAAATGGCAATTTTCGGTCAATTTTGGTCATTCTCTGTGGATAGAGTCCAAAACATGGAGTTTGTTGCCCGAAACTTAACTAATATCTCAAGGCACCAAATAAAGGGTATTTGTTTGTCTAGAATACATTTCGTTGTATCTAGTACCTAGTATTCTCAAATGGCAATTTTCAGTCAATTTTGGTCATTCTCTGCGGAGAGAGTCCAAAACATGGAATTTGTTACCCAAAACTTACTCAATATCGCAAGTGCAAAATAAAGAGTATTTTTTGGTGTGGAACTCATTTTGCCGTATCTAGCATCTAGTTTTCCCAATTGGCAATTTTTGGCCAATTTTGGTCATTCTCTGTGGAGAGAGTCCAAAACATGGACTTTATTGCCCGAAACTTACCCAATATCTCAAGGTACCAATTAAAGGGTATTTGTTGGTCCAGAACACATTTCGTTATATCTAGTACCTAGTATTCCCAAATGGCAATTTTTGTTCAATTTTTGTCATTCTCCGTGGAGAGAGTACAAAACATTGAGTTTGTTGCCCGAAACTTCCCTAATTTCACAAGGTACCAAATAAAGAGTATTTATTGGTCTAGAACTCATTTCTTTATATCTAGCATCTAGTTTTTCCAAATGGCAATTTTTGGTCAATTTTGGTCATTATCCTTGGAGAGGGTTCAAAACATGGAGCTTGTTACTCGAAACTTGCCTAATATCTCACGGTACCAAATAAAGGGTAATTGTTGGTCTAGAACACATTTCGTTGTATCTAGTATCTAGTATTCCTAAATGGCAATTTTCGGTCAATTTTGATCATTCTCGGTGGAGAGAGTTCAAAACAATGAGTTTGTTGCCCGAAACTTACCTAATATCGCAAGTTGTCAAATAAAGAGTATTTGTTGGTTTAGAAGTCGTTTCGTTGTATCAAGCACCTAGTTTTCCCAAATGGCAATTTTTGGTCAATTTTTATCATTCTCTATGGAGAGAGTCCAAAACATGGAGTTTGTTGCCCGAAACTTACCTAATATCTCAAAGTACCAAAAAAAGGGTATTTGTTGGTCTAGAACACATTTCGTTGTATCTAGTACCCTATATTCCCAAATGGCAATTTTCGGTCAATTTTGGTCGTTCTCTGTGGAGAGTGTTCAAAATAAGGAGTTTGTTGCTCAAAACCTACCTAATATCTCAAGGTATCAAATGAAGTGTATTTGTTGGTCTAGAACTCAATTCTTTGTATCTAGCACCTAGTTTTCCTGTTTGGCAATTTTTGGTCAATTTTGGTCATTCCGTTGGGAGAGAGTTGAAAACATGGAGTTTGTCGCACGAAACTTACCTAATATCTCAAGGTACCAAATAATGAGTATTTTTTGGTTTAGCAGTCGTTTCGTTGTATCAAGCACCTAGTTTTCCCAAATCGCAACTTTCGGTCAATTTTGGTCTTTCTCTGTAGAGAGAGTTCAAAACATAGAGTTTGTTACCCGAAACTTACCTAATACCTGAAGGTACCAAGAAAAGAGTATTTATTGGTCCAGAACTCATTTTTTTGTATCTAGCACCTAGTTTTCCCAAATGTCAATTTTCGGCTAATTTTAGTCATTCTCTGCGGAGAGAGTTCAAAACACGGAGTTTGTTGCCCGAAACTAATTTTGTGAGGTAAAAAATAAAGAGTATTTGTTGGTCTAGAACCCATTTCATTGTATCTAGCACCTAATTTTCCCAAATAGCAATTTTCAGTCAATTTTAGTCATTCTCTATGAACAGAGTTCAAAACAAGGAGTTTGTTGCACGAAACTTACCTAATATCTCAAGCTATCAAATAAAGAGTATTTGTTGGTTTATAAGTCATTTCGTTGTATCAAAGACCTAGATTTCCCAAATGGCAATTTCCGGTCAATTTTGGTCATTCTCTGTGGAGAGAGTCCAAAACATGGAGTTTATTGCCCGTAACTTACCTAATATCTCAAGGTCCCAAATAAAGGGTATTTGTTGGTTTAGAACACATTTCGTTGTATCTAGCACCTAGTTTTCCCAAATGGCAATTTTCGGTCAATTTTGGTCATTCTCTGTGGAGAGAGTTTAAAACAAGGAGTTTGTTGCCCGAAACTTGCCTAGTCTCTCAAGTTACCAAATAAAGAGTATTTGTTGGTTTAGAAGTCATTTCGTTGTATGGAGCACCTAGTTTTCCCAAATGGCAATTTTCGTTCAATTTTGGTCATTCTCGGTGGAGAGAGTCCAAAACATGGAGTTTGGTGCCCGAAACTTATCTAATATCTCAACGTACCAAATAAAGGGTATTTGTCGGTCTAGAACACGTTTCGTTATATCTAGTACCTAGTATTCCCAAATGGCAATTTTCGGTCAATTTTGGTCATTCTCTGTGGAGAGAGTCCAAAACATGGAATTTGTTGCCCGAAACTTAATATCTCAAATACAAAATAAAGATTATTTGTTGGTGTAGAACTCATTTCGTTGTATCTAGCACCTACTTTTCCCCATTGGCAATTTTCAGTCAATTTTGGTCATTCTCTTTGGAGAAAGTTCAAGAAAAGGAGTTTGTTGCTCGAAACTTACCTAATATCTCATGGTATCAAATAAAGTATATTTGTTGGTCTAGAACTCAATTCTTTGTATCTAGGACCTAGTTTTCCCGTATGGCAATTTTTGGTCAATTTTGGTCATTCCGTTGGGAAAGAGTTGAAAACGTGAAGTTTGTTGCACGAAACATACCTAATGTCTCAAGGTACCAAATAAAGAGTATTTATTGGTGTAGAACTCATTTCGTTGTATCTAGCACCTAGTATTCCAGAATGGTAATTTCTGGCCAATTTTGGTCATCCTATGTGGAAAAAGTTCAAATCAAGGTGTTTGTTGCCCGTAACAATCCTAATTTCTCAAAGTACTAAAGAACGAGTACTTGTTGGTCTAAAACTCATTTCGTTGTATCTAGAACCTAGTTTTACCGAATGGCAATTTTTGGTCAATTTTGGTCATTCTCCATGGAGAAAGTCCAAAACATGGAGTTTGTTGCCCGAAACTTACCTAATATCTAAACGTACCAAATATGGGGTATTCGTTGGTCTAGAACACATTTCGTTGGGTCTAGCACCTAGTTTTCCCGAATGACAATTTTCGGTCGATTTTGGTCATTCTCTGTGGAGAGAGTTCAAAACAAGGTGTTTGTTGCCTGAAACTTACCTAATTTCTCAAGGTAACAAATAAAGAGTATTAGTTGGTCTAGAACTCATTTCGTTGTACCTAGCACCTAGTTTTCCCAAATGGCAATTTTTGGTCAATTTTTGTCATTATCTTTGGAGAGAGTTGAAAACACGGAGTTTGTTGCCCGAAACGTACCTAGTATCTTGAGGAAACAAATAAAGAGTATTTGTTGGTCTAGAACACATTTCGTTGTATCTAGCTCCTAGTTTTCCCAAATGGCAATTTTCGGTCAATTTTGGTCATTCGCTGTGGAGAGAGTTCAAAATAAAGATTTTATTGCCTGAAACTTACCTAATATCTTATGTTACCAAATAAAGAGTATTTGTTGGTTTAGAATTTTTTTCGGTGCATCAAGCAACTAGTTTTCCCAAATGGCAATTTTCGGTCAATTTTGGTCATTCTCTGTGGAGAGAGTCCAAAACATGGAGTTTGTTGCCCGAAATTTACCTAATATCTCAAGGTACCAAGTAAAGGGTATTTGTTGGTCTAGAACACATTTCATTGTATTTAGTACCTAGTATTCCCAAATGGCAATTTTCGGTCAATTTTGGTGATTCTCCGTGCAGAGAGTCCAAAACATGGAGTTTGTTGCCTGAAACTTCCCTAATATCTCAAGGTACCAAATAAAGAGTATTTGTTGCTCTAGAACTCGTTTCGTTATATCTAGCACCTAGTTTTCCCAAATGGCAATTTTTGGTCATTATCAATGGAGAGAGTTCAAAACAGGGAGCTTGTTGCTCGAAACTTACCTAATTTCTCACGGTACTGAATAAAGGGTATTCGTTGGTCTCGAACACATTTCGTTGTATCTAGTAGCTAGTATTCCCAAATAGTAATTTCCGGTCAATTTTGGTTATTCTCTGTGGAGAGAGTTCGAAACAAGGAGTTTGTTGCCCGAAACTTACCTAATATCTCAAGGTACCAAGTAAAGAGTATTTGTTTGTGTAGAACTCATTTCGTTGTATCTAGCGCCTAGTTTTCCCAATTGGCAATTTTCGGTCAATTTTGGTCATTCTCTTTGGAGAGAGTTCAAAACAAGGAGTTTGTTGCTCGAAACTTACCTAATATCAAAAGGTATCGAATAAAGTGTATTTGTTGGTCTAGAACTCAATTCTTTGTTTCTAGCACCTAGTTTTCCCGTTTGGTAATTTTTGGTCAATTTTGGTCATTCCGTTGGGAGAGAGCTGAAAACATGGAATTCGTTGCACAAAACTTACCTAATTTCTCAAGGTACCAAAGAAAGAGTATTTATTGGGGTAGAACTCATTTCGTTGTATCTAGCACCTGGTTTTCCCAAATGGTAATTTTCGGTCAATTTTGGTCATTCACTGTGGAGCGAGTCCAAAACAATGAGTTTGTTGCCCGAAACTTACCTAATATCTCAAGTTACCGAATAAAGGGTATTTGTTGGTCTAGAACACATTTCGTTGTATCTAACATTTAGTTTTCCCAAATGGCAAATTTCGGTCAATTTTGGTCATTCTCTGTGGAGGGAGTTTAAAACAAGGAGTTTGTTGCCCAAAACTTACCTAGTCTCTCAAGTTACCAAATAACGAGTATTTGTTGGTTTTGAAGTCGTTTCGTTGTATCAAGCACCTAGTTTTCCCAAATGGCAATTTTCGGTCAATTTTGGTCATAATCTATGGAGAGAGTCCAAAACATGGAGTTTGTTGCCCGAAACATACCTAATATCTCAAGGTACGAAATAAAGGGTATTTGTCGGTCTAGAACACATTTCGTTGTATCTAGTACCTTGTATTCCCAAATGGCAATTTTCTGTCAATTTTGGTCATTCTCTGTGGAGAGAGTCCAAAACGTGGAGTTTGTTGCCCGAAATTTACCTAATATCTCAAGGTACCAAATAAAGGGTATTTGTTGGTCTAGAATACATTTCATTGTATCTAGTACCTAGTTTTCCCAAATGGCAATTTTCGGTCAATTTTTGTGATTCTCCGTGCAGGGAGTCCAAAACATGGAGTTTTTTGCCTGAAACTTCCCTAATATCTCAAGGTACCAAATAAAGAGTATTTGTTGGTCTAGAACTCATTTCGTTATATCTAACACCTAGTTTTCCCAAATGGCAATTTTTGGTCATTATCAATGGAGAGAGTTCAAAACAGGGAGCTTGTTGCTCGAAACTTACCTACTTTCCCACGGTACCAAATAAAGGGTATTCGTTGGTCTAGAACACATTTCGTTGTATCTAGTAGCTAGTATTCCCAAATAGCAATTTCCGGTCAATTTTGGTTTTTCTCTGTGCAGAGAGTTCAAAACAATGAGTTTGTTGCCCGAAACTTACCTAATATCTCAAGGTACCAAATAAAGAGTATTTGTTGGTGTAGAACTCATTTCGTTGTATCTAGCGCCTAGTTTTCCCAATTGGCAATTTTCAGTTAATTTTGGTCATTCTCTTTGGAGAGAGTTCAAAACAGGGAGTTTGTTGCTCGAAACTTACCTATTATCTAAAGGTATCAAATAAAGTGTATTTGTTGGTCTAGAACTCAATTCTTTGTTTCTAGCACCTAGTTTTCCCGTTTGGCAATTTTTGGTCAATTTTGTTCATTCCGTTGGGAGAGAGCTGAAAACATGGAGTTTGTTGCACAAAACTTACCTAATTTCTCAAGGTACGAAAACAAGAGTATTTATTGGTGTAGAACTCATTTCATTGTATCTAGCACCTAGTTTTCCCAAATGGTTATTTTCGGTCAATTTTGGTTATTCACTGTGGAGAGAGTTCAAAACAATGAGTTTGTTGCCCGAAAATTACCTAATATCTCAAGTTACCAAATAAAGGGTATTTGTTGGTCAAGAACACATTTCGTTGTATCTAGAATTTAGTTTTCCCAAATGGCAATTTTCGGTCAATTTTGGTCATTCTTTGTGGAGAGAGTTTAAAACAAGGATTTTGTTGCCCAAAACTTACCTAGTCCCTCAAGTTACCAAGTAACGAGTATTTGTTGGTTTAGAAGTCGTTTCGTTGTATCAAGCACCTAGTTTTCCCAAATGGCAATTTTCGGTCAATTTTGGTCATTCTCTGTGGAGAGAGTCCAAAACATTGAGTTTGTTGCCCGAAACATACCAAATATCTCAAGGTACCAAATAAAAGGTATTTGTCAGTCTAGAACACATTTCGTTGTATCTAGTACCTAGTATTCCCAAATGGCAATTTTCGGTCAATTTTTGTCATTCTCTATGGAGAGAGTCCAAAACATGGAATTTATTGCCCGAAACTTTCTTAATATCTCAATTACAAAATAAGGAGTATTTGTTGGTGTAGAACTCATTTCGTTGTATCTAGCACCTAGTTTTACCAATTGGCAATTTTCGGTCAATTTTGGTCATTCTCTTTGAAGAAAATTCAAAACAAGGAGTTTGTTGCTCGAAACTTACCTAATATCTCAAGGTGTCAAATATAGTGTATTTGTTGGTCTAGAACTCAATTCTTTGTATCTAGGACCTCATTTTCCCGTTTGGAAATTTTTGGTCAATTCTGGTCATTCCGTTGGGAGAGTGTTGAAAATATGGAGTTTGTTGCACAAAACCTACCTAATATCTCAAGGTACCAAATAAAGAGTATTTATTGGTGTAGAACTTATTTCGTTGAATCTAGCACCTAGTATTCCCAAATGGCAATTTCTGGTCAATTTTGGTCATTCTCTAAGGAGGGAGTTCAAAACAAGGAGTTTGTTGCCCGAAACAATCCTAATTTCTCAAAGTAACGAAGAAAGAGTACCTATTGGTCTAAAACTCATTTCGTTGTATCTAGAACCTAGTTTTACCAATTGGCAATTTTCGGTCAATTTTGGTCATTCTCTGTGGAGAGAGTCCAAAATATGGAGTTTGTCGCCCGAAACTTACCTAATGTCTCAAGGTACCAAACAAACAGTATTAGTCGGTCTAGAACTCATTTTGTTATATCTAGCACCTAGTTTTCCCAAATGGCAATTTTCGGTCAATTTTGGTCATTCTCTGTGGAGAGAGTCCAAAACATCGAGTTTGTTGCTCGAAACTTACCTAATATCTAAACGTACCAAATAAAGGGTATTTGTTGGTCTAGAACACATTTCGTTGTGTCTATCACCTAGTTTTCCCAAATGACAATTTTCGGTCAATTTTGGTCATTCTCTGTAGAGAGAGTTCCAAACAAGGCGTTTGTTACCCGAAATTTACCTAATATCTCAAGGTACCAAATAAAGAATATTTGTTGGTCCAGAACTCATTTCGTTGTACCTAGCACCTAGTTTTCCCAAATGAAAATTTTTGGTCAATTTTGGTCATTATCTTTGGAGAGAGTTCAAAACACGGAGTTTGTTGCCCGAAACAGTCCTAATGTCTCGAGGAAACAAATAAAGAGTAATTGTTGGTCTAGAACACATTTCGTTGTATTTAGCACCTAGTTTTCCCAAATGGCAATTTTTGGTCAATTTTGATCATTCTCTGTGGAGAGAGTCCAAAACAATGAGTTTGTTGCTCGAAACTTTCCTAATATATCAAGTTACCAAATAAAGAGTATTTGTTGGTTTAAAAGTCGTTTCATTGCATCAATTGTATCTGGCACCTTCTTTTCCCAATTGAAAATTTAAGGTCGATTTTGGTCATTCTATGTGGAGAGAGTTCAA
>JXTC01001098.1:0-20563 GCA_002914845.1 Trema orientale | reverse complement strand
AACAAAAACCTGAAGCATATTCCGTAAAATTAAGTTAATATCATTTCCAATGACATTAGACAGTCGTTGGCAATCTGCCCCAAGCCTGCTTGTCAAATCACCAACAGCTTCTCTGTCGAAAAAGGATATATCCTACATTAAGATGGCAGACAACACAGCGTATTCTTTGAATAATTTTGCCTTAAATAACACGCTTCAGAAAAATCCACTGCACCTTAAAAGTGTTGCAGTTGTTCTATATGACACAAACCTGAAAGACAATCACAGAATATAGAGTTTCCCTCAAGCGCCTGACCTGCAATAGAACAAATGAAGCACCAGATTATTTCATGCTCTTTGCCTACAAAAGTAAACATGTAAATCTAAGACACGTTGCTCGTGCAATGATGCAGATTGCAGTTTACATAAAACACAAATTTTTAGTTCGAGAATCACTTTAAACACTATCCTGTCTTCTGAGAAGATAAAAGATGTTTGATCACCCCTTTTATTCCAACATTGCTAATAAGGAATAAAAATTGCTGTTGAATATGAAGCCTAGAGCTTACTTCGGGTTAGTCATTCTAATTAGACCCATGAAAATATCACCCTAATCTCAAATTGTTTTGCATGCTTTTCTTTGCTATGAGTTGTAGCATACCTCTATAATACATTAAAGGTATGAAATCATCTGAAAAAGGTTACATCCGATCATTTTCCGTCACTATAACGTCAATAATAAAATTAACTATCACGTCCATATATTGTGAAACAGAGAATATTATTTGGATAAATATCTCAGCCTTTACTCTCAAGTTTCTTGTCCATATAAACTTCTTAAGAAACTAGGGAAGGGCACTCACCAAAATCGTATTAGCAACTGCGAAACAGCCACTCCGAATGCCACTGAAATTCAAAATAGCACATAAAAACATTATCCCAATGAGCATAGCAAATAGTATAAGACAATATTTATATGTGATAAAGTACTATTCAAATCAAACAGTGAGTAGTAGTGCTTCTAAAAATGCAGAAAACAAAAACCAACCTGCAAATCCCCGAAATGAGGCACAATAGAACCAATAACTGCGAGTTCCTATAAAACGCCATGGAATCCCCACGTTGTGCTGAGAAAATAGACGCAGTCAATATACCGGGCATCGAAATCTCAGAGAGCTGCAACAAGAAAGCATACGTGAGAAAAAGCCCATTCAAGCCATAACAAATTTCTTCCAATATTATCACGCATTGCAACTCAAACTCGAATCACTGCGAAGGACTCACCGCAGCTCCGATCAAAGCACCAAAACCCACGAAGATAATCCATCTATCATCTCCAATCAATACCCACATTCTCCGAAAAGCGAACGAAACCCTAACAGGCTTCGCCGCTGCGAATTGCGGCTCCTCGTCTTCAAATAAGCGCCACCAACTGCCCCACGGCAGCAGCGTCCTGAAAAACCCAGCCCAATATCCGATTTTCTCTGAGAACCCATTGATTCTATCGCCGTCTATTTCGCGTTTCGCTATTTCGCGTTTCGAAACTCCCGAACTGCGGACTCCGAAACGCCGGCGTTTGGACTTGATGGTTTGAAATCGGCCTTGGGGTTTTCTTCTCAGAGCGAGAATTGACGTTTCGGGGCAGTGATTGGGAAGAAACGTTCTGTCTGGGAGATGCAGAAAACGGGTGCTAAGCGAGCGGAAGCTGGGGTGGTAGATGGCCATGGAAAAGTAAATTAGAGAACTAGAGAGGGCCGTTTTGGTGATTTCGACGCCAACATTTTGGTAAAATACCTGGTCTGCATAGCACCCAGGGGACGAAGCATTTGGCTTTTTTGGCGGCAGCTTCACACTTCACTCCATCTTCGTTCGTCCTTATTTTTTTAATTTTTATTTTTCGCGCTATACGGAGTTAAAACCTCAGTGGTCGGGTGGGAAGGATGGAATGGAGATTGGGCACTATGTATTTAACTCTCAAAATATATTAGTTTTTTTTTTAATTTGTAATAAATAAAGATTATTAGTTAATATTTTTCTCTAAAAATAAATAAAATATAAGATTTGAGTTTATTTGTCGCTAGAAATGTGGTTATTGTTATTATTTCTCTATTTTTTTCGTGTTTTTAATTATTTTATCTTTAATCTTTTGTTTTTCCTTTGGTGTTATTAGTTAGTATTATTTATATATATTAAAGTTAAAGAGTTTTTAATTATTCACACATGCTACTTTTATTGTACTTATAACGGTGGCTTTTTGTTTTTCACTTTTTTTTCGAAATTAGTTAGTGTTGTTTGACGGATTTGCCCTTAGAGTGTAATTGAGACTGGTCGGTGGGTGGGTGAGTGGAGTGTTTTTTGTAATTTTTGGAGGCATGGTGGAGTGTAACCTATTGTGGCAAGTATGTCTGAAATTACTTTTTTGTCCTTAAAAATATTCATATGGTTTGTGAGTGGCATGGGTTATTTTGTCCTATCAATATTAAAAGTTCGGGATTTTACCGAATTAGCCTCCTATTATATGCTTTGGATGAGGACATTGAGTGGGGCTTTTTTAGGTTTTCATTTGGCCTTGGTTAGCCTGTCAGATACACTGGGATCAGTATCTTTTACTTCTCTTGATGTCTCTTTGCTTCCGTCTCTTTGATTTTTTCTTTTTTTTCTTTTGTTCATCTTTTATTTTTTGCTATTTATCTTTCTTCCAGTTGCTTTGTCTCTTTAGTTATAGCTTCTTATACTGATGGGATTTTTTGTTGTTGGACTTTGTGGCTTGGTTAAAGATTGAACTTTGTTTTTTAATTATTGTAAGGGCGTTATAAAAATATGACAATTTTAGACCCAATTTAAGTAAATACCCATTTATCAAATGTTATAGCAAAATGTTTGGTATATATGTTTATATACCAAGTGTAAAATTTCATATACAAAGTATAAAAAATTATATACCCAGTACATTTCAGTACAGTAACTGAAATTGGTAGATAAATACACTTACCAAGTGTAAAAATACATATAATTGGACATTTAGCTATAAAATTTAAAAAGTGAACATCTACTTAATCAAATTTAAAATATTGGTCATCCACCTAAATTTCTCTTATTGTAATTAGGTTTTGTTATTATTTTATTGGTATTAGTATGTTAATTATTCAAAAAAAAATTCATCTACTGTGATATTTTTGCTTCTTTATCCTCTGTTATACACCTCGATAAAATCATATATTTATATATATATACTAGTTTTAGGTATGTGCCTTAGGCACATACACCCGTTAATCAAATTAATATTAAAACAATTAATTAATTAATATGTAGATCAATTTTTACTTTTTATATGTCAGTTTTTTATTTGACTATATGAGTATTTTGTTATTTAGATGAATTTTTTTATTTCTTTATTCATTAGTTTTTTATTTTAGTATATGAATTTTTAATTATTTAGATGATTTTTTTATTTGAGATAACAATATTTTATTGCTTAGATCAATTTTCCATTTTATAAAAAAATTCCTACTTTTTTCATTGTATAAAACAAAACCGGTTATTTAATAGGCCCATTTTGTAAACAGGCCTCAATAATTCAGCTAACAAGCCCAAGTGCTTAACAATACCATTAACACGGTTTGCTTCCCTCCCTTCTATCACCTATAACTGGCCACACATATGACTTCTTTTACCGTGGGCCCGCCTACACTTTGCCACTAATGGAATGCACCACCTACTCACCTAAGTCTCAAAAAGTAGGCACCTATTATTCCCTATTATAGATTTTTCCGTAATATCAAGACAAACTATAAAGTAGACAAAATAAATATGAAAAAAAAGAAAAAGAAGTTGGTGAAGCAGGATGGGCAGAGGAACGGTGCAGTTCCCAAAGCCCATCCATGCTTCTATTAATAGTATAGATATATGTATGAACGTTTGTGTATATTAATTTTTGGATTTTTTTTCTTTTTGTTTTGTTACATTTTTAGAGTATTCTAATATTTTCTGGAATATTCTTGGACTTTTTTTTTAATTTCTTTCATTTCATATCTATTATCTCTTTTAGATTTTTTTATAACTAATAATTATCTTTATGCTTTTTTTGGTGATTTGTCTATTTACATTAATGACTTTAGATTGATTCTATTTAAATATAATTAATGTTACTCTGATTTTTTTGTATTATTCATATTAGGGGAAAAAAGTAAAAAGAAAAATTGAAAACAAATTGAAAAAAATAGAGGGCCTTTTTTCCTTTAAACATATATTTTTTTAATTATTTAACCATTTTAGCTATTTTTGTATAATAAGCTTCTGATTTCTTTTTTTTTTATATATATAAAACATATTAACATTTATTACATGTTTCCTTGGGGAATTGCCACATGTTTGCTTTTAGTTTAATCCTTTTTATATATTTCTTACTTTTATTTGATTCTGCTATGCGCTATCTAATTCTCTCTATCTTCTGTTTTATCCACAGCTTGCTAAAACTATTGTTATCCTTCTTGACTGTATTTAGTGTCCGCTTATTCTTTCCTCTACTTTTTGTCCAACGTGTGTTTTTGCAAGGTTGGTTTGAAGGGCTTTTTTCGAAAGTATATCGGGTATCATAAATATTTGTTATGTTTTGTCCTCTGCTTTTAGTTTTTTTTTTCGTTATTTCCAACTTATATTTGTGTTTTGTTCAATTGTTAATTAATGCATATTCTATATATTGTTGATGTATTTATTTCTTTAGTGTTGTATTTAGTATTGTGTACTATGGAAATATTTCATTAAATTCTGCTATCTTTGAGTTTTGGTTACATTTTGTTATGTTCTTAATTAATACGCACTATTTGCTTTGTATTTATTATGATTAAGTCTTTCTCTATTTGTGCTTGTATCTAATCTATATTTGAAGTTTCCTTTTTCTTTCTCTATTTACTGAACCCTTTTATCTAGCATTTTCTTGTTTCCTTTTTTCTGTTCCTTATTCTAGTTTCTTTCCCCTTTCTCTCCCGTTTTTCGGTTTAGTTTTTGTCTTAGTTCATTTTAATTACATTTTATAATCTCTTATATATCTGGCGATGCTGATTATCTAGTTTTTCATCATATGGAGTAATATACTAGTTACCCAATAATTGTTGTGTATAATAACTTTTGTTATAGTATAGTAAGTCTGGTTTATTGTCAACTCATAGTTTTATGGTTTTTCCCCTTTGAATATTGTGAGAAATAACTATTGAGTTAGGACTTCTTTGGTAACAAAATTATCTTTTTGATTTGTGCGGGGGTATTGTCATTTGATTTTTCCATTTAAACAGCCTGTTATTTTCAGGTTTAGCTAAGAGACTTGGCTGGATATTCTAGCCATTTAGCTGAGTCTTTAGTTATCCTAATGAATATATTTTTGTTATTCCTTTGGTTTCTTTCAATACTTTTTTCGTCCTTTGTGTTTTTTCGTGTGTCTGTCTACTTTTTTTTTTTCGTTTTTCTCTTTTTGCAGAGTCCTGTTTTGATATTTCTACCTCAATTTTGTTTCCAAGATTGTTTTCTATCTTTTTGTGTCTTTTTTTCTTTCTCTATGAATTCTCCTTTTTTCAGCCTTTATTCACATGATAGTTTTGGGTATTCTTAAGTTAATACTCCTATGATTTCTTCACTACTATTTGATTGTTATAATATATGTGGAAAATTTTCCTTTGTGTTGATATGTTTTGTATATTGACCTAATTGCCAAAAATATTTCTCTTGCATAAGCGGAGAATAATTTCTCACGTGGCTAGATCGGTACCTAAAATTGCATTATCCTATAAATTTACCATATATTGATAATACATTTACATATCTGAGTCATATTAATATATATATATCATATAATCTTAATAAAATTAAAATATTAGTCATGGCTGATTGGTGGTGAAGAATTTTTCTACTTTCACTCAGAAAGTAAAGGTGTGATGCCCAAGATTCTCACATACATAATAAGCCAATAATAAACATGTTCACATTGCATAATAGATATATCAAGCAACTAGTATCAATTTTATAGTAAATTACTCATTCTGATTGTTAAATGATCTGTATTATTGTACTAATGTTTGTGGAAGTGCTCCCATGCAGTGTAAAGGCTCAGTATCCTCAGAGAGAGAGAGAGAGAGAGAGAGAGAGAGAGAGAGCTTGGTGTGTGAAAGGAACAAAGAATACATTTATGAATAGTAATACTATACGAACATGCATTAAAATCATGTCTGTTGATAACTTGGTCAAATAGTAGTTTTTCGGTAAAATACATTTTTCACGTTTTCGGAGCCAAATTCACTGTATGTTTAACACATCAAATAGCTTTTATTTAATGTGTAGAAACCATTTCTATCATTTTCCAAAATGTTGGTTTCAGGTAAGCACGAGGTGGCAGTCACTGTACTGAACTGTGTTTAATTACACTAAACTAGCTTAGATTAAGCTTAATCGCGTAATGTCATCTTTGTGCACTCTAATAATTAGTCATTGATACTTTATTTGCATTATTAATTGGAGTCTAATTGACTTATTTTTTATGTTTAATGATTGGTTATGGGGCTAAGTTTCACTAGATTACAATAAGATTGGCCATATGGGATTATAGGTCAAAGTATGACTAGTTTTCATCTCTTAAGCTAGGTTTCACTATTTTGGTCTACACTTGGGTGTATAGGATGGACCAGCAATGTGGTGAGTATGCTAAGGATGTTTTAGAGCTGGACACATGGAAAGTAAGGTGCAAAATTCCCAAAATACCCCTTAGAACTTAAGTTATGTCATTTCTTAGTCATTAAGTATCACTTTTGGACCAAATCTGGTCATTTACTTTCCTTTTCTCTCCAGCCACGATCTGAGACTCTCCAACTCAGTTTTAGACTTCTCTCAACTCCTCTTAGCCATATCCAAGAGTTTCCAAGTGGTAGAACTCAAATTGGAACTCTAGAAAGCAAGATAAACCAAAACTAGTCAAGGTAACTCTACTAAGTTCTTTTTTCTAGGTCTTGTCCTTTAATTTCAATTCTCTACTTGTTCCCACTTAAATATTGATTTTTTCAGGTCCTCTTAAGTTCAAAAATCCATTTCTAAGCCTTGGGAATCAGTTTGGTGGAGATAGAAGGCAAGAAGTCTATCAAAGACTCAAACTAGTCAAGGTAAGGTTTAAGTAAGATTTTGAAATTGTAGTGTGTTTCCTTATTTTAGCTCTTAAGCCTAAGCTATTATTTGATGAATAATGGTCTTAGAAACCGTTATATATTACTGGAAACATAAAATTTAAGTAGAAGATTAATGTTAAACCTAAAGCCCCAAAGTTTGCTATTTATGGAATTAGGTATTTCTATGTGCAGTAGATTAAGTTTTCTATAATTGTAATCTGATTTTTTTAGACTTGGAGTGTATATTTTATTGATCCTATTAGTTATTAGACTCATTTAGTGGCTGGTTGTGAGGGCATACAAGTGTAAAAGTGGTTTTAAACTTGTTTAAACTAAAAAAAGAGTTCAAGTGCACTTAGATTGTTCTAAGTGATCTTCTTTGACGTGTATATATAGGAATTGGATTGTTAATTGTTATTGCAGGTTTAAAACCATGATTTTAATCATGTGGGAATGTCCTAAAAATAGGAGAGGTGCTATCCAAATATTTTTAAAATCAAATGGTACTATTTAGAAGCAAATGGACTAGTTTTTATGAAAGTATGTGCCATTTTGGTTCATTTTGTGACTAGATTTCCTGATTTTGTAAAAGTTGTGATTTATGCTTGTGGTAGCTTTCTTTAAGCATTTTACATTGTAGTAATCATTCTAGTTATGAAATTAATATCAGGTCCTCCACACACCTTACCATAGAGGATACTGACCCTTTTCACTATCTTTTCTGTCAGACACAAGGTAAGTAACATTACACCTGCAATGTAAGAAATTATTTGTTCTGTGAACTTGTGGAATCCTTGAATTATATGAAAAGTTGTATTTTTTATTCTGTTATGCCTAAAGCATAAATATCTAAATCTGTTATTCTGACATAAATGAGGCATGAACATGTGAGGTATTTATATTGCCTGACGAGTATTAGTGAATAGGGTATGGCGGGCCAGCGCCCAATTATCTGGTTCCTTCGAGAACATTATCTGGTTCCTTTGGGGACATTAAAAGGTTCTTTCGAGGACAATATTTAGTTCTTTTGGGAACACTCTGATAGCGGTATGGGGAGGACCTCTGCAGTACACAGAGGGGTTTGAAATGTATTTGAGACTCGAGACCTCCATACGACAGCTTATGATTAGTTATTAGTTATCTGAGTGGCTCAGTATGCGATTCACGGTCTTATCAGGCAATACAAAATACACAAGGATCTCAGTCATACCATTATCTGTTTTCTAGAATATGCACGTTGCATTTGCACTCGTTACTTATTGAGTTTTATACTCACAAATATTCTTACATTGCAGATGATACTGCTTATATGTGAATTTAGAGGAGGAGCGTCGACTTTCTGACTGCGGCTTGTGTATATGAGCATTTTGATGCTGTGGTTTCCTGACTGAGAATTTTGTATCTGTTTTGAATGTGTGTACATTATGTATATTTTTATGAGAGGTCCACTTTGGGAGTATGTATGTATGTATAAATTATACTATATGTAAAAATGAGTGGAGTTTTTCTTTCTCTCTCTAGAAAGTCAAAAGTTTTAATTTTCCCTGATTTTATCCGTTCTAAGTCGAGTAGCATCTACCGATCTCACTAAATATTTATACAAATAGTCTTACATACGTGTGTGGGATCGGGGGATGTTACAGAAGGATGAAGATTTTACTATAGGAAGAACAAAGAAAGGAGAAAAATTAATTTGTAATCAATATTGTTGTAAAGTTATGTACAATTCTCCAAGGACCTTTATTCTTATTATGTATTCATTTTTTTTTTTTTTAAATAACACATTTTCATTAAACTCACATAAGGGTTACAATAGCCAATCGAATTATATATAATCTCTTACAAGGAGAATCAGAAAATCGATTCAAAAGCTTGAAGATGACAATATCCTTGGAGATTTCGGAGGACCGGTGGTCCTCAATGATCTTGGAGAAAATCTCTAAGGGTAAAATAAAGCACTTTAATGGCTCTTCTAAATTATTTCCAATCCGAATTGGCAACTCTGATTGATTTACTAGAGGAGATTCTGCCAACTCTGATCTGCTATAGTAACTACCTCTCTAGATCTGGATCAAAATTGATACAGATATGAAGGATAACCACACAAAAATCAAAGAACAAACTACAAATAATACAAACTACTACAGACATATATCTGGGTGTACTAAGCCTACACAAGATCTAGATCTAGGTGGGAAACTATCCTCCCAAAAAAGAGAGTTATTGAACAAAAAAACCAAAAACAAAAGGGAAAAAAAATAGAAAAGCTCATTCCAGATAGAGGAAATGACCCCTTCTCTGGTAGAGGAAGGCACATGTGGAAGATGGATCTTGCCTATGGGTTTGCGTATGATACAGAGGGGGAATTGATGCGGAGAAGAGGAGAGGGCAATTTGAATCTCCTCTCTTTAACTTCTCTTTAAAAGTCGCTTATGCCTTTTTTTCTTTATTGATTATAATGTATTCATTTTCATTACATCTATAGTTTAATATTTTGTTTATTTAAACTTACGGCTTTTAATTTTGTATATATTCAATACAGTGTAACTAGGATTTTATTACAACGACTTAACATAATAAAATAAATCTATATTTAACTTAAATGATTTATATATCAAAGCATATACATAAAATATACAAATTCGACCAAAAAAAAAGAGAGGAAAAATAGGAAATAATATTACGATCATAATTAAAAAATAAAAATAATATTAATATGGTCAACTGTTTGGCTATTTCTAACACACAACCACAGGTATATGGGTCGCAATAAGTAATATAGAAGTAAGAGAGTATCGTTCTCACGAAGAGGACTTAATTCACAATTGGTAACTACTAACTGAAACTAGCTTCTAATTTATCCAAACGAGAATAATTGATTGTTTTATGCAAGAATCAAAATGTAAATACAATATAAAATACAAGAATAGAAATTGAAATTAAGCAATTCAAGATTGTTCTTAAACTAGGGGTGTTCAAAAAAACCGTCAAACCGTGGAAACCGCCCAATCCAGTCCAAACCGCCCAATCCAGGTGGATTCTCTTCTTAAACGGCCGGTTACGGATTAGAAAAAATAAAAATCGACTTGGCCGGTTTGGTTTTCGGTTTTAGACAAATTCAGTCAGATTCAAACTGAACCGGCCAATAAGTTTGTATATATATATTGTTTTAAAAAAAATATGTATAGTAGTAGTTAAAAATTTAAAGCTCATTCATTCTAATTGAGTAATGATTACTTTTAGCTCATTTAAGACTATGTCACTTAAGACTCTTATGATATTTTAGACTTTAAATCTTGTTGTTGTAATGTGTTTAAGATTAAAGACTTTAAGTTTGCTATCCAATTTTGATTAGGTTGTAAGTTGTAACTAAAATTTAAGTTTAATAGGACTTTCGATTTGGTTGTAGCTTTTAACTATGTTATAGTTTCGTTTTATATTTGGACTTTAAATTTTAGATGAAATATGATTATGATATGAGCTTAGTTGATGTTGTAATAATTCAAATTTTGTAAGTTTTCAAACAGTGAAAACCGCCCAAACCGGCCGCAACAATGTAGGTACGGTCTAGCCAGTTTGAATTGACCAACTCAAACCGCACGGATTAGTAAACTGGCCAAACCGCACATTCAGATTGGTTTCTGGATTGGCAATTTAGACCGTCCAGACTGGCCATAAGCACCCCTATCTTAAACCAATAATAAGGAACCTACGGATGCAATCTACACTCTAACTTCTCTAACTACTAGTTTTCCTCATAATTCAATTATCCATTTAGAGTTGACAACCCAGAATTCAAATATATTTACAAACTCCTTTCCAAGAAAAAAAAATGAAAATATCTAAACAAGCTAATATGTTACTCTTAATATAAATTGACTAGATTCATTAAGTTTGATAATTCTCTCAAAAAGGTGGCACAAGTAATATAGGTATATTCATATCCTATGCAAACCCCACATTAGGTAATCTTATGATGTTCTATCTATGTCCAAACCTAAATTCCCCTTCCCAAGTTCATATAGGTTTTACAATACAACTCTATTTAGTTGCTAAGAAAATAGATACATTAAGCTCAAGATAGAACAATCAACTCAACAAAAGATGTCAAAAACAATTGAGGAAAACAAAATAGTTAGATTATATTAGAGGTTTAATTGCCTCCCTATAAATAAAGTTTAGCTCATGTTTATACAAAATGAATCAAAATAAATATAACAAGATTGATACATATTCATTTGCAGGAAATATAAGAGAAATACAAGAGCAAGAGGAAAGAAAAACTCTTTTGAAACTTCCAATCTGATTTTTTGGACTTGAATCTCCTTCTTTGGTGTTATTTTCTCCTTTAGAAATGCTCTAAGAACTATTGGCTACTAGGATTTTCGTCCCCCCTTCAAATGGGGTTCAAGAGGAGTTAAATACCAGAGACAACAAACCAAGATCTCGGAATTCAGTAAGTTGTTCTATTTGGCGCTACAACACCAAAACGATCGAGCGAGAATGATACAGCTGGCGCTGCAGCGCTACTGGTTTGATGAGGGATGGCGCCACGACGCCACAGTTCCTAAGCCGTGGTGCTATGGCGCCAAGGGAGTGGCACTACGACGCCAACTTTCTAGAAGAAATGGTGTTGCGGCACCAATCCGGTGCTGCAGCGTCCAATTCCTCCAAAATTGCTGGCACTGCTGCATCTAAATGCGAGTTGGCTTGCTCCATAATGTCTCGTTGAGACGTCTTTCGCCCGTCTTTACTCGCAATTGATAAAAATTGCCTTGATTTAGCCTCGGCTTTGCTCCAAAATTTGACATTCTCCACTCAATGGTTTCTCACCTGAAATATACATAAAAAACAACAAATCGAATAAAAAGAGCTCAAAGAAGAGCAATTCTTAAGCTTGAAAAGAGGTTAAAATTAAGTGTAAAATCCACTTAACATCAACACATCTTAAACAAATAATGCAAATTTATAATCTTAGTGGCTTAAATGATCATTATAGTGACTAAAATGTTATGTTAAGGGAAAAATGAAGACAACCTTAACATTATCAACATATCTAGCACAAATAATGGGAATTCATAACCTTAGTAATAAAGAGATTTATTATTTATCATAATACAATAAACTTATATTTAACTTAAATGATTTATATGCCAAAGCATATACATAAAATATGCAAATTCAATCAGAAAAAAAAAGGAAGCAATATTAGGATCACAGGGAAAAAAAATAAAAATAATACTAATATGGTCAACACGTCTTATGCAAATAATGCAAATTTATAATCTTAGTGGCTTAAACGATCATTATAGGGACTAAAATGCTATGTTAAGAGAAAAATAAGAACAACCTCAATACTACGAACATGTCCAACACAAATAATGGGAATTCATAATCTTAGTAATTTAAAAATATTTATAATTTATTTTTATTCATAGTAATTGAAACATTACATCCCAAATACTATAATAAAAAATAGGTAATTTTAATAATTATTACAGAATCAATTATAAATAAATTTAAATTAAAAAAAATTATTACATACATTGTAGACAAAAATTTGATATAAAAAAAATTGAACTCTATAAAATATAAATAATTTTGCAATCATTTCTTTTCTTATATTCAAATATATATATATATATATAAATAACATAACCTCTTCTCCAATAATTGCATTCTCGGAAAAAAAAAAATCTAAATACAAATCATATGGTAGCAAAAATATCAATTAAATAAACGAACTAGATCGTTTGACACAAAAAGTTAAAAAAAATAACAATGCTAATAAAAACATTATTATACACTATAATTCATGCTAATAACCTAAAAATTGTCTTTTATCTTCAAGGCATTAAATTTATAGTGAAAATGACAATATTACAGACACGTTCGTAAAGTAGGAACTGAATAGTGATACGACACATACGGCCATCTCAAATCAACTCCAATACCATAGTACTAAATATAGTATAATAATTTATATTAATATTCTCTTTGCTAACTCATTAAAAAAAATATAGTTTATGTTATTAATCATTAACTTAAATATCTTTATTTCCCTTTCTTCTATAATAAATTTTTTCTTTACATTATTATTTTAACAGGTATAAATTAAATACCAGAATTTGAGATGAAACGGGATTCATAGTTATAACAATATTTGGAAAACAGCCCAAGTCTTGATTAAAAAACCATCCATAGTATTAATAATATAAGAAGGCTACACCGATCCAACAATGCTACCACCACTAATTGAACAATTATGGGGACAAATGAAAATTTTTCAAGTTTATTTCAAGACTAGAGGAGCTTTAAATGACACAATTGTGTCAAAAATATTTGATGACGAGGAATCCCTATTTATCCCTTCTAGCATCACCAATCATTTTAGAAACAGATGTAATACCAACAATCCCATTAGATCTGAAAACACCTAACCCAAAAAAAATTATGGAAGGTAACAACCTACTACTAATTTATATTTACTATAAGAAAATATGAAATAGATTATCTATTACCTAACTAATAATATAATTTTTCACATCTCATATCAGAGTCAACATCAACAGAATAATCAAAGAAACAAAAACTGAGCAAGTAATTAATATATTGATATTTAAAAATAAATACTTATTGTTTTAGCAATAAATAAATAATTATTTTCTATTTTAAAAACAAATAAACAATTAATTTTTTTTTCTATTCTAATTTTTTTTATTAATTATAGCAAAGAAGGACAATGAAAGAAAGGGAAGTAAAAACTGTGAAAAAAATATCATCAACCCATTCCAATGTACAAAAAGTTTGTAATATTCTAAACACTATTTTATTATACTTTAAACAAATATTATACTATTGAAAAAACTTATTACCTATTATAAATAATATAATAAAATATTTTATATTTAATTATATATATAACTCGAAGTAAAAGTGCAAGTTATCCAACTCGTTTTCCTCTGAAGATAACTAGATATGTAGTTATTGTTATTATTTCTCTATTTTTCATGTTCTTAATTATTTTATATTCAATCATTTGTTTTTCCTTTGGTTTGACTTCTATTGAAGAAGTGTCCACAGTTACTATAATTATTGAGCTTTATTGAAAAAAAAAAAAAAAGCAACGACGACGACGAAAAAATGCAGCTCCACACAAACATCCCAAATCTACACTAGTTGAGATATGAAATTTCTCTAGGAAAATGCCTTAAAAACCAACTTCTTTATTTAGAATTTTGTATAAAGATTCTTAGATTTAAATATCATCCATTTGAAGAATATTAATTTCATATGGTGTTTACTTTATTTTATTGCATTTGAATTTATATGACAATTTTTTTCCCAATGAAATCTACACAAAAGGTTCATAATTTATAAAGAAAGATAATACTTTATTTTGCTATCTATAATATACTGCTTATAAATTTCAACGAGATTCATGAAATATTCCATTGTCGAGTTCACAATTTATAAATAAAGATAACATTTTATTTTGCTGTCTATACTATACTGTTTAAATTTCAATGGGATTCATGAAGTATTTCATTGTTGAGATTTTAGACTTTGGATAAAAATACTAATGCATTATAAATTGCTTATAAATGCATTGAACATAACAAAATGAACTAGAATTGAGGTTAGTGCCAATAACTCAAATTCTACTTATCATTAAATTAGTGCTATTATACCTGAAGCCTATTTATTTTCATCGATTTATATCTTTTTAAGTAACTAAAGGACAAGAACTAGTAAAATAATTGATTCTTGATTTCTTAGAAGATAAAATATACTGGGATATTATCTTTTTCATACATTGTATTTTGATGCTTTGTTCAAATTATACCTTGTGTTTTAATTATTATCAACAGTAATTTTTAGATTTAAAATTTGTTATAAATTTATACACTGACACAATTTAGAGCAGTTAATTTACTAAGATACTATTTAAAAAAGTGAAAATAAACCATATAAGAATTAATCCGAGAATAAGTTTATTAAATCATCTTGATAAATTAACAACTCTAAATTAGTGTCATGGTATAAATTTATAACAGATTTTAAATCTAAGGGCCAATATTGATAATAACCAAAACAGAATGTATAAATCGAATAAAGTGTCAAAATATAAGGTATAAAAATAATATTATCCCTGGAATATATACATTATATGAATGTCCTTCACGAATATGAATATTATGCACGTATTATCACTTTGGATTTGTTTTTTCAGGTATTTAAATAATAAAAACCAAGGTCTTAGTATTTTTTTTGTGAAATCTAACCATATTTGTAATCGTTATATAGTTATTAAATATTATCCATTTGATGAAAAATGATAACTCAAATGTATAATATATATTGAAGAGTAATACGATAATTTCACCTCAACAAGTACGAACATTGCATAAGGGTATATATGTAGGTATGATATATACTATACAATCAAGCTAATTAAAATTAAAATGTTAATAAGCTTGATACAAAACTAATGACATTCAATGTTAAAGTTCAATATTTAAGCATGTAGTGGAGTGACTCAATACTAATGGATGAAACTCAACTATAATTAACAGTTATTTATGATTATTGTTTATTAGTCTATTAGAGATTGGACTACTAGATTTATTAGGTCCCTTATCTCACTCAATTAAAACTCATAAGTAATAGGGTCATTTTGGTATTATTGTGTTGTAACTATGTTTAGGCATTTGGTAAATTTACCAAATATTTATGCATTTGGTAAATTTATTTACAAAACTATTCTACTGTTTAAGACGTTTTAAGAAATTTATATTATGACAGTATAATCAGCTTTGTAAAAGTAACACTTACAATACTTCTCAAATTCTGTTTAAAATAGATATTAAATATCATAATTCTACATATTCCCTCTCATTTTTTTCTCTAACTACTTTTAAAGCCTAGAAACAACATTAAGAATCAATCCCAATAGTCTGATATCTACTTTTAAAAACTAGAAATAAAAACTAGAAACAACATTAAGAATCAAATAAAATAATCTGATATTAGGGATAACACCTATACACATATATAAAATTATTCTCTACTCTCAATATATAACTTTTTTTATTTTGTTATTTTATCTGTTTAAAAGTCCCACTCCCTCTATAATCTTTTAAGTGATTCTAAAATTTCCCAAATGTATATAATATTTATTTCAATTATTTGGGATAATTACAAGATAAAAAAAAACTTCAATTTATATGGATATAACAATATCCAGTTTCAGTTTCTACTTGATGTGGAACAAATCCATATATATTAGGTATCATAATAACTTATTTAACTAATTACGTGTGACTTCCATTTATTCCATAACACGAAGTGGATATCCCTTAACCATTTTATTAAATTTTAATATCCCAATAAATCTTCTTTAATTTTTAGCTGCTTTGAGATTTGAGTTACAAAAAATTTACACACAAACTTTCTATTTTCAAAAAGTTTTGCATCCAAACAAATAGATTTAAATAAAAACTCATTATACCGTAAGAAAGGTTGCACGTGACTCGCATGTTATGATTTTAAAATTTCACGGTAATTAATGAATTAAGATTTATTATAGTTGTTTGATAGCAGTAGAAGAGCTATAATTTTTGTCACAACCCAAACCTCAGGCCAGTAACAAAAGAAAATTTCACAAATAAAAATTAATCTTTTATTTTAAAAAATCTAGAAATTTCAATTTTCCAGGAAAACGATAACTAGTTTCAAAATGATATATTTTGTAAAAGTTTATAAAACTAATTTAAAATATAAATTCTCACAGTTTTGTGATCACCAATAGACGTAGACTGCTAATAATATTCATAAAGCAAATCCATACATCATCATCATCATTACAAGTAGGCATAATAAGTAATAGAGACTAAATCCATAGCATGAGCCTTAAAGTATTATTATGAGTCTAAACAATACAAGACATAAGTCTCCAAGTAGTTACTAACTACAAATAACAATAATAGATCGTTCTCCAACTCACTCAGCTGTTAGACCACCTAAGTCATACTGCACACCACCTGAGAGGGGAAAAGATAGGGGTGAGCATACGAATGCTCAATAGGAATTTAATTACCTTTTGTTGGATGAGTGTAATTTTTCAAACCTGCATGATTAGTACTTTTCTGAAATCTATTTGCAAAATAAAGTTCACATGTATATCAAACAAAACCAAAATCACATAATTATACATATCATAAATCAACCAGATATATGATCGAGCTCTCATCCTTATATCACAACCCTATAATATCATTTTACAAGAGGTACCTAGTATCCTGATACTACCCAGAGATATGCAGCAAATCTTACGCAGGTTTCTAAATCTTTTACTTAGCACTGCAGTAACTCGTAAGCGATCTAGACTGGTATTATGCAATAACGGTGCTCAAGTTCGTGATCCTATGTTATATACAACATGTAACAAGGTATATAATAACTATGCATCAAATAAGTCAATAAAATTAGGCTTTAAAACTTATTTGGTATTCTCTTGGGATTTACTGAAAAATAGGCAGCATAACAGTTGTATTTTCCCAAAACCACAATTTTGAAACCTACATAAAAACCACAATGTCTAATCCCGAAACAATGCAATAAATATCAACAATTCACAAATCCATAAATTTTTCACTCAATTAATGAAATTCAAGACTTTTCCACATATTTATCAAAATAGGTCATAATGCAAATTTAAATCAAAATATGTTTAAAAATGAAGTAATTGAAATCTTACCTCGCCTTGATAGCTATGCCAAGTTATCGACGCTCGTAGAATTTCCCGTTGATCACTTGGGTACTCGACGAATGATTTTTTCAATATAGCCTCAAATTGAAAATTGGACATCACCACTGCATTCGTAGAGTCGAAAATAGCTAGGTTAGACATATAACTTAACCAGTTTGAGTATGAATTGAAACCTGACTCATGGCATGCAAAAAGAGATGAAATCCCAAGCCTCATGTCTCAGATTTCGTGACACTTTGAAGCATATCAATGTTATATCAAAACTTATCTCCTGACTTTACTAAGTTCAAATTCGAAAGGCCCCAAGCCTTAAATGGGCCTTATTACAGATTAATTATAAAGTTACAAAATATCACTTTTCTGAAAATATTTGCGAATCTGCCAATTTTTCACACTTGATCTTCTCACCACCTACATTTCAACTCAACTCAAGCACTCTCATCATCGCCACATTCATACCATTTTCCACACAAAATTCCAGAACATATCATAATCTTCCCAAAAGTAATTATGAAAATGCCATAAATGATTTATAAAACAACTAAAAAACTTCAAGTACTAGACATCCACATCAAGTGGTGTTGGCACCATAGAGTGTGCTATAGCATTATTCATTTGATATAGCAAAACTATCATATATATATAGGTTGCCAATCTAGTAGGTATTTTTTTTAAACTTATGTATAGGTATTTTTTTTTAGCCATTGGATCATCATCTAAAAGTGATCCAACGGCTATAATGAAGTGCATGAAAAGATATGCATCATTAATATTTTTTCTCTCTCTTATTTTTTAATATAAAAAAATGTGTAAGAAAAATTTTCATTGGTCAAAATGATACCTATGTGTAGGTAAAAAAAAAAAATACCTACTGGATTGGTGCCCATATATATATATATATGGGTTTGGTTTAAATGGTTACAATAATATTTACCCATAGATGGTTACAATGGTTTAAGCCGTTAGATCTATATCCTACGGTGGTGATTAGTTTGGTGGTTGGCCAAAAACATTTAATGCTGGCCAAAAAAATTTAATGCTATCACTACTTTTTTAAGTACCCATCCATGGTCACAAAAAAATTGTAACCATAGAGAAGTCTTCCATATATATATACACGCACATATATACATACTGAACTGATAAACTCAACTATTTTACTATAAAGCAAAAANTTTATTAGAAAAATATCATTTTTAAAAAATATTTAAAAATATGTCATTTTTAAAATAATAACTAGTAACTGGTAATCAGTTTTCAGAAACCAGTAACTAGTAACTAAAGTTATTTATAATTAGTATATAATTGGTAACCAGTAACCGATAACCAATTTTTAGAAATTGGTAACCAATAACAATTTTTAAAATGATATTTTTCTATTTTTTTAAAAAAATGATATTTTTTTAATAAAAAATGTACGACATTAAAAAAAAAAAAACCTACCTTCCGTATTTTTTGTAATTTTTTAGTTTTTTAAAGGTAAAAGTGTTAGAAACCCTATATTAAAGCACAGTGTAAGAAACGGCTATATTCACCCAAATTGTCCGCCCCACCAATTTCCAGAAAGGCTATTTACAAAATACTAGGCCCAAGATACCAAAAATTGAAAAATCCCGGATGGGCTCATTTTTTTGAAAAATCCCGGATTGATTTAGAAAAATATCATTTTTCAAAAGTTTTATTAGAAAAATAACAGTTTTAAAAATATTTAGAAAAGTACCATTTTTTTCTTTAAATTTGGTATTTTTCAATGGTACTCGAGGTAACCAGTTAAGTTACTTAGAGTAACCAATCTAATTACTTGAAGTAACTATTCAAGTTAGCTCTGGTAACTCGATTAGTTATCTTAAGTATCTCATGAATTAATAAAATATGATATTTTTCTAAATACTTTTAAAAGTGATATTTTTATAATTAAATCCGTGATTTTTCAGAACAATTTCAAACTCCGGGATTTTTCAATTTTTTTGAAAAAATACCATAAAAAATCAAATTTCCTCTTTCCGGAATACAGCCCAAAGCCCACAAACCCAAAACCAGGTGAAGTCCACCAGGCTGCCCCTGCGCTGCCAGTTTCAGCGATCCAAAGGTTGTGCTTTTCCATTTCGGCTGCGATCTCCCCTCCTCTCCCCGAAATGCTCTTAGAATAGACTCACTTGTAGGTGAAATATCTTCACTACTCAAACACCCAAGAAAGCACTCATTTCAGTAACCATGGCCGAGAACGAGACTCCGACTCCTAGACCCAAACAACGCCCAATCGTACGCTTGGGAATCTTCCTCATCTCCCATAGCTTTCTATTCAGGTACTCTTTCTTCTTCTTCTGCCTCCTATTCACTCAGATCCGATTCAAACTTTTGAAAATTCCAGCTAAAATTGACTCCCTAGTTTTTTTTTTTTTTAACTCGTGGGATTTTTCAGTGTCGTTTGCTGCACTGCTGGCGTTGTGGCTCTTCTGCTCCTGCCCATTCTCGCCAAGAGCACTTACATTTCCGAGAATGCCCTTATGCCAGGTCTGTTACGGTGTGATTCATAAGTAAAAAGTGTCGATAATAATTTGGGGGGACGATTATATTTGATCATTGATATGTGTTAATTGTTTTAACAACAGGTTCTGCAAAGCCCATGCTGTCCGGCCAAGAGGTCTCGGAGGCGAATAGATTTGTC